>JASAND010004676.1:0-14533 GCA_030248195.1 Trissonchulus latispiculum
CTTCATTGCACTCGAGTAAATATTTGGACTTATTCTTTTCGCAAGGCCGCCTTTGGTTGAACTGAAAATTACAACTGATCACCTTGCGTAATATGCAAATTAACCTTGATAATTTGACGGCAGTTGCGTATAAACGCAAGCAGAGAGAAGCTGCGACTAAGCTTAGTCAATTATTCGACCAGAGCAAAAGATTGAGAAAAAGAAGCACCAAAAATCTTTTATTCATAGCAATGGTAATTTGTCTTCAGCGAATTTTACAGTATGCTTTCGGTTTCCTCAGTTTTTTATTTTTACCCTATTTCTATCCTTTCTAGCCTATTCTATCCCTCTTCTATTTTTTACAGTCATCTCACCCTGTCGGTACTCCTGTTACGGGGATAGTGCCAGCATAGAACGTATGCATTTTTGAGGGAAGGGGGTTCTGACACTGAATATATATATAATTGCCATAGCACCCGAGGCGTTCTACAAGGCCATCAAAACGTCTATTACTTCCATCGTAATGGAGCTGCTGTTGCTGCTGACAGGCGAGTAGATACAAAACCCGGGTCCGAGGACAAATTCGCAGCCAGTCCCAGTGTAAATGACCCAGGCTGCGAACCCCCTCTAGTCCAAAAGTGGCACCTGATTTTTCGCAGCCTCGAAGCTCCGGAATGACCACTGTTACCGTTTCGACCCCTGCCAGAAGGTCTCATCAGACGACTTAGGGCTACCGTTACGGTTTTTTGATTTTTATTCTTTTTTTTAAAGCCTTCACATAATATACATACAGCAAATTATCACTCCAAATTAGTACCAACACTAATCCGCTTCATCAGATTCTTCCATAGTAACTCCATTGGTGGGGATGATATGTCCGTCTATCTTCCCATTTTTCTCAATAGCAATCTTATATGCCTCCAATGCATCCATTCCTTTATCTTCTACTATTATATCCTTCTTTTCAATAATCTCCTTTATCACTGGGTCGTCTCCGAAAGCAATCAGTTGTCCAAATCTGTTCAGAAGCAAACTATTGATAGTACGTCTGATGCGTGGTAGAAGATCGTCGTCAGCCTCCTGATTCGCTTGTCTTGCAGAATAACCATCTTCTTCATATTCTTTAGAAAGTCGTTTCAATCTTGACTCATGCTTTGCTATAGCTTCATTTTTTAACTCTTGCCAAAACTCTCCCAATTTCTCAGTCCCGGAACTGTCAGTGCTGCTGCCAGTGTTGTGTTCACTTTCATCTTCGGACTCTGACGCAGTGTGAGCTTTAAGCTTGTGATTATTCAAGCTTTGTCGATGAGAGTAAGTCTTTGAATATTCTGACATTCATACATGGTAAACTAAGTATATTTTAACAGGGAAAGGGCGCCTTTTTATTAATTTAGAGTCTTATTTATTGCACAGAACTTAAGTTCCTATTAACAACTGACATAAGTATTAACATCCCATAACGTAAGTACTTATTCCACACTAACGTAAGTATTTATATCACACAGCGTAAAGTATTGACATCAAATTACATAAGTACTTATTCCACACTAACGTGAGTACTGACACGGCTACTGCAAGTATTCAATCACTATATACCAGTTATTCTCGCAACCATTTAGCAGATTCAATAACCGGTTCTAACCAGTTTTCCCACACCAATCAACCACGACAGATGCTTCATGTGCAAACAGTGCTTAATGACAGCAACACGTAATACATACGTGAATCGCTTGACGCTTCTACAAGTACTGCTACAACATTGTGTATTCAGTCACTATATACCAGTTATTAACACAGCTCAGAACCTTTAAGCAGATTCAAGAACCGGTTCTAACCAATTTCCCACAACAATCACCAATCGCGACAGGCGTTTACTGGAGCAAACATTGATTGATGACGTCAGCACATACGTTATATAAATGACACTTGTGTATATACTGTCACAACACTGTGTTCCCTACTTACCTGAAATCGGGTAAGTAATTACATTGAATTCTGTCAATACTTACTTAAATTGTGTAAGTAACTACAGCTAAACACATACAATCCACACGTGTCCTCATGTTACATTTACATTTACATTGGCATTTACATATACATATTTCATATTTTTCCTTCTCTATATATATATGTAATGCTAATAAGTTTGTTCTGTTGTGTATATACCTCGGCTTGCAATGATTGCAAAATGCCACAAATGTCAATAACACTTAGCAAATAGTTGGCTCATAGTTGTCTGAGAAATGTAAAAGTAACATTTGAACAGTTTACTCCTACGTATGTTAATAGTTGCCATTTTTCTAACACAAAATTAGTATATGTATAATACTTACAACAATCCTCACTAATATGAATATCGACAACATGCTTAAGTAGGTGCCATTTATCCA
Organism: Trissonchulus latispiculum; assembly: GCA_030248195.1. NCBI lineage: Eukaryota > Metazoa > Nematoda > Enoplea > Enoplida > Ironidae > Trissonchulus > Trissonchulus latispiculum. Next base: position 2,370 of record JASAND010004676.1, read on the forward strand.
AAATTACTGACTTTGCAAGTTCACTCAGGAATCGAACCACTCTTTTTGTCTTGATGATTTGCAAGCCAATGCCTTAACCACTAGGCCACTTCAACTTACATTTTAACACAGCAACGGACATTTGTCAGCAAGCTTCTCTTCTGCTACGAACGAAAGCTCTATGTACCTTATATACTTCATGTGTGTACATATAAGCACACACTGCTGCATGTATATAAGCCGTGGAAATATTCCCATATGCATTTATGTGCTGCCATGTGTGCCAGTGTTGTTTCCAATGTTCCAGTCATTTCATACATGGCAGCACATAAATGCATATGGGAATATTTCCACGGCTTATATACATGCAGCAGTGTGTGCTTATATGTACACACATGAAGTATATAAGGTACATAGAGCTTTCGTTCGTAGCAGAAGAGAAGCTTGCTGACAAATGTCCGTTGCTGTGTTAAAATGTAAGTTGAAGTGGCCTAGTGGTTAAGGCATTGGCTTGCAAATCATCAAGACTAAAGTAGTGGTTCGGTTCCTGAGTGAACTTGCAAAGTCAGTAATTTTGGATAAATGGCACTTACTTAAGCATGTTGTCAGTATTCATATTAGTGAGGATTGTTGTAAGTATTATACATATACTAATTTTGTGTTAGAAAAATGGCAACTATTAGCATACGTAGGAGTAAACTGATCAAATGTTACTTTTATTTACATTTCTCAGACAACTTTGAGCCAACGCAATATTAGCTAAGTGTTATTTACTTGTGGCATTTTGCAATCATTGCAAGCCAGAGGTATATACACAACAGAACAAACTTATTAGCATTACATACATATACAGCAGGTAAGTACATTTTAAATGCCAATGTAAATGTAGATAACACGAGGACACGTGTGTATTGTATGTGTTTAGCTGGTTACTTACACAATTTAAGTAAGTATTGACAGAATTCAATGTAATTACTTACCCGATTTCAGGTAAGTAGGGAACACAGTGTTGTGACAGTATATACACAAGTGTCATTTATATAACGTATGTGCTGACGTCATCAATCAATGTTTGCTCAAGTAAACGCCTGTCGCGATTGGTGATTGTTGTGGGAAATTGGTTAGAACCGGTTCTTGAATCTGCTTAAAGGTTCTGAGCTGTGTTAATAACTGGTATATAGTGACTGAATACACAATGTTGTAGCAGTACTTATAGAAGCGTCAAGCGATTCACGTATGTATGTACGTGTTGCTGTCATTAAGCACTGTTTGCGCAATGAAGCATCTGTCGTGGTTGATTGGTGTGGGAAAACTGGTTAGAACCGGTTATTGAATCTGCTAAATGGTTGCGAGAATAACTGGTATATAGTGATTGAATACTTACAATAGCCGTGTCAGTACTTACGTTAGTGTGGAATAAGTACTTATGTAATTTGATGTCAATACTTACGCTGTGTGATATAAATACTTACGTTAGTGTGGAATAAGTACTTACGTTATGGGATGTTAATACTTATGTCAGTTGTTAATAAGAACTTAAGTTCTGTACAATAAATAAGACTCTAAATTAATAAAAAGGCGCCCTTTCCTGTTAAAATATACTTAGTTTACCATGTATGAATGTCCAGAATGTTCAAAGACTTACTCTCATCGACAAAGCTTGTATAATCACAAGCTTAAAGCTCACACTGCGTCAGAGTCCGAAGATGAAAGTGAACACAACACTGGCAGCAGCACTGACAGTTCCGAGACTGAGAAATTGGGAGAGTTTTGGCAAGAGTTAAAAAATGAAGCTATAGCAAAGCATGAGTCAAGATTGAAACGACTTTCTAAAGAATATGAAGAAGATGGTTATTCTGCAAGACAAGCGAATCAGGAGGCTTACGACGATCTTCTACCACGCATCAGACGTACTATCAATAGTTTGCTTCTGAACAGATTTGAACAACTGATTGCTTTCGGAGACGACCCAGTTATAAAGGAGATTATTGAAAAGAAGGATATAATAGTAGAAGATAAAGGAATAGATGCATTGGAGGCATATAAGATTGCTATTGAGAAAAATAGGAAGATAGACGAACATATCCTCCCCACCAATGGAGTTACTATGGAAGAATCTGATGAAGCGGATTAGTGTTTGTAATAATTTGTGTAGTGATAATTTGCTGTATGTATATTATGTGAAGGCTTTAAAAAAAGAATAAAATCAAAAAACCGTAACGGTAGCCCTAAGTCGTCTGATGAGACCTTCTGGCAGGGGTCGAAACGGTAACAGTGGTCATTCCGGAGCTTCGAGGCTGCGAAAAATCAGGTGCCACTTTTGGACTAGAGGGGGTTCGCAGCCTGGGTCATTTACACTGGGACTGGCTGCGAATTTGTCCTCGGACCCGGGTTTTGTATCTACTCAGGCGGATACCCCTCGACAGTCTTTGTAAATTTCCCAGGGATAATTTAAAATAGGGCGCAACAGCTTATTTTCGGCAATCTCTGGACTTGACATAATCCTCCTCTTATAGCACAGTAAAAAACCAATGCTGTACCAGAGGCTCTCCTGCGTTCAATTATATACAGAGAACACAACTTATGTATAAATAGTGAAAATTTAGACGAAAACTAAATACCCATTTTATGCTATGGTTTAGCTAGTATTTAACTGACAGTTTTAATTTGAACAAGGTTGAAATAAGCACAACGAAAGATCTCAAAAATTAAACACATATATTTCAGAACGGCAGTCAGCAAAAGTGCGAAAATTGTCAGTGCTTTGAGTTGTAAAAAAATGGTCCGTCAAAAAGTTTCGCGGACAAAATCTGTATCTGGTATGTACCGTTCTACGGCGAGATAATGCTCCTATTAGGAGCCAACTTGTTAGATCTTTAAATCGTTTGGAGACAGATCAGATACCTTTTTACCTAACTTCTGCAACTTGAAAATTTATTGTACACCTTTAGTTTGCTTAGCCTAAAATATCTCAAATGTAATCCTAAATATCAATAGATATGTAATAGTTATTCAATAGGGGATGAACATCTGATAAAAATTACATACATAATATATCTTCTAACTCTCAAATGAACTGCAATCGACCTTCAGTTTGTCAAATACTTTTCTGCTAAGCTAAAAGCTTTTGGGTAGAGGAAGTTTCCATAAGCTTGAGGTTAAGGAAAATGTACACAGTGTCAAAACTTGTCCCCTTTCTTTCTGGTCTTAACAGATGGAGTGTGTTAGGTTCATTTCTGGTTCTTTTCTTATCACTCTCTCTATCCGGAGGCTTTTATCAAATTGTTTCATCGGCAGTCCCGGAAAGTTTGGCCCATATTTGGGTCGTTAAAGTTTAACTGGGCTAGCTGGAGCTGACTCATACAAATGTAAATGTGAGCTCTTCCAGCTGATTGCAGTAGTAATATGGTGTCAGCAAGAGTACATAATTATATACCGAATTAAATAATTTTAAGATTTTTCCGAGCTCTCCAGTACTCTTTAATCAGTTTTTAATTCGGATATAGATGGATAATTCTATAGATATTCTATAATTCTATAAATCCTTAATGATAAATCAAATATTTTACGGTTCCACTCAAATGTTAATCGGTCTGGCTTGTTCAAACTGGGTATACACTGACTGTCTGCACTCCGTACTTCGAAATAAGTTTTGCTAAAAAAGTTTAAAAAAACTGAAGCCTTTAAAAAGTGGACACCAACGAAACGCGTAAAGCAGAATTAACGTTGATCTACATGCATTAAACGGGATTTCATGCTTGACAGAGTCTGGAGGGGGCTCTGTGAAATTAGTGAAAATGGCTATTTTAAGCACTTTAGAGCCCCTGCTATAAAACGTTTTTCGAAAAAATCGCCAAAATTTGCTAAATATATGTAAAGCTTTGGTCAATTTTCTGAGGGCCTACGCTTCTTTCCTTTGTGTGGAAATTGCATGCCTATTCTCCCATGTATATCCTATGCTGTCAGCTGTTTATTAGGGTTATGCTTGCATCAAAGCATAGCCCTGACCAGACATGTGCAGGAGGGGAAATTCTGGGGGGGGGGTGAGCCGGCAGCCGAAGGCCGCCGGAAAACCGGATTTTTCCGGTTTTTGCCCAAAAAACCGGAAAAATTTGGATTCTGGGGGGTGAGGGACCCCTCTGGGGGAGCTTGAGCTCCTGGTCTGGGGGGGGGGGTGAAACCCCCCCAAACCCCCCAAGCATATGTATGGCCCTGACTTGATCATCATCCAGCTTTTCTCAGTCTGCTTCCAACTAAACTTATGTTTAGGAAACTCACTGCTTTCAGGTTTGAAACAACAGCGTTTCTGGTCATTTAGTTTTTCAGTATTTTTGCATATCAGTTACTTGGGTTCTATTTTTTGTTTCAGAGCGTGGAATCAGAGCCACAAGAAAGAAAGACCTTACTCACAAAAGCCATGAGTATCGAATCAGAAACCCGCGAAGGAAGCCAGGACAAAAATGATGACGATGGAACTGCCTCTCCGGGAAGGTGACGAGCTTAATTAAAAATTTAAATTAAAGTTTTAATTAAACTCCAAAAATGCTCCTTTAATTTTAAATCAGATGTCTCCCCTGGGCTCAGATGTCCTGAGGATTAGGTTTTTTGCCCTAACATTTTTTAATCACAACGACAACAGCTAGTTCAATGTGCTATATAATAATTTTATGAGTTTGCAAGAGGACACGTTAAGCACAAAGGGGGCAAATAAATTTATGGCACTCCTCTCCGATTCTGATAGTGTGATAAAGCAGGGTCATAATGTCTGGACTCAAAATGAGCAATTACTATTGAAGTATGCCTCTTTCTCTCTGGGCCGAGCCGTCCCTTGTGCTCTATTGAAGTTGAATGTTGTTCAAACCGTGTAAAACACTTTTATATTATAGTTAGAGATTTTTATGTACACTTATGACAAAATCAAATTAAAATTTAAAAATGAGTATTCTATTTGATTTTTCATAGTGCTTCAAAAATTCAGAAATTTGACTTTGTTGTCTTCATAATTAAAGGTGAGATTTAAGGCTGTGATTTAATATAATTTTTACGAAGCATAATAAGGGTAACCTGTTGCCTAATATTGCTGGTTAGTTAGATTAGGTTTATTCCAGCCAATCAGCATCAATAATACAACTAAATTTTTTACATAATTATTTCAATTCCACGTAAGTCCAAGCAACCAAATATCAACAATTTGCGTACTATCATTGGTTGGAGAGGAAGATGTAAACACTGTAAATGCACATATATACTGTAAATCTTTAAATACTGTTCATTTTACCAGGTCAACCACTTGAATTTATATTTGAAGCTAACATTATTAGAGCAGAATGGCTTAAATTTCACTTAGTCAAGACCGGGGGCCGTTAACATAATCGTTTACGTAATGGTTAGCTTTCTGTGTTGGGGAAGCTAACCAAAATTAATTAGTGCTTACCGATTGACCAGATTAATCGATGATTTTCTCGAGATATTACATTCTTTATATAATCCATAAAGCAAAAAGCCTAGCCTTTGTAATTTCAAAATATTTAAAATATTAACCTCTTGAATTTTAAAATATCAAAAATAGCTATAGCACTATTAACCGGTGTGCAGATTCGGACCAGATTGACCTATGAGTTTCTTGAGACATCATGACATTGGTCATTCCGAAGGCCTAGATTTTTAATTAGTCATTCTTCAAATTGTAATCATTTTTAATTGAAAAAACAGCTTTACAAGAGCTTCAGCTGTAGATCTTATTTAGATCCGAACCAGATTTAATGAAAATTCAGAAATCCGCTGGAGCTGGGACGGATGGATTGGATCTGCTCCAGTCGACCATGAATCTGATCCCAACCACCTCCTGTCCTGATCTGAGCGAGGCACAGAAGGAACAGCTGGACGAACTCTGGCAGGAAACTCATGGAGGTTCGAATTACCAATAACAGTCAAACAAATACTGAGTTAAATTTGTTGTAAACAGTTAGGTATTTTTGGTAACATAGAAGTTACTGATTTTCTAAAAATTTTTTAGTTTTGAGGGAGCATCCATTCATTCTTTGAGCAAGCAGAACACAATTTATTAAATGATTGTTTTATGCTATGCTATTTTTCTTGCTACTCAATCAGTATAGTGGTCTTGGGGTTGCCAATTGTAGCTAACAAGTCAAAGAGAAAAGAGTATTTTCCAAATTAGAACGAGAAAAACTTCTTCCTTAAACCTGTATAGACTGCTAATCTTTTTGAATCCCAAACTTATCGAATTTTAGGATTTAGTTAAGTTCCAGCTTATCTTAGAGTTTTGTCTTTTTCAGCTTTCGAAGATTTTGAAATCGACAACCCTGTGGTTCACGATGTCATAGAGTCTCTGGTGCCCGGGCCTGGGATTCATTCGCCCGCCCTGAAAAAGTTGGACGACGAGATTGTCAAAGAAATGAACTTGGAGGAGAAGTTTTCTGAACAGAAAAGTCCCAGCAAAAATAGTGACTATACATCGGAAGAAAATGATGAGGATGAACTCTTTAACAGACTGCTGCGAGACTGTATTACAAAACCGCCACAATTGGGTGAAAAAATGAGCTTACAGGTTTGCACTAATAGTATAATTTTTATTTCGAATTGAAATTTTAATTGATAAAATCAACATACAAATACAGGTGCAATTTCCTTAAGTGTGGTGAGCTCTGGCTACAAAATTTGAACGGCCGGGCCTGACCGTACATTTTTAATGTCCATATCTCCTTAATCAGTAGGTAAACCTACTTTCCTAGACCAATTAGGTACTACAATTCCCAAAACATGATGTTTGTGGTTGTAAAAGATTGTAGTTTCGGTGAGTGATCGTTATTTTTATTCATAAATCTTTTTCAGTATCCTAAATCGTTAGAAAAAATTTGGTTTCCATACAAAAACTGGTTCCTTTGTCTTATTTTCAGGAAGAATTGGAGGAAAAGGCCTATTTCCAGCCGAACGGATACAAACCAGACTCGCCACCGTCATTAGGGATGAATTCGCCTTCAGTCCATTTGAATCAATCCGCAGTGGTTTGTAACAGCAGAGGAATTGCCACCACATGTTTACTTAACAAAAATAATCAGGTTAGAATTTAGTTAAAAATTTTAAATGACACCCTAGCGCCTTTCCTTGTAGAGTTGTTGATCGGCAGGGTTGAAAACATTTCCACTGGAGATTGTACTATTTCAGCGGTTTACTAGAGTTTCTTCTATAAATTGTCTTTTTAATTATGTTTTAATGTCTGATTTCCTGTTCTGGCACTCATGGGGCAGCGAGCGACCACTTGTAGTCTTCGATCCATCAGCCGGCCGTTTCAGGCCTTTTGGGCCAATGAACGGCCGGTGGCACATTGGCCGGTACCGGCAGCCGTTTTTAGAAAGGCCTGCTGTATCTGAACGTGAGATCAAATGTCACTGACCTGTGTGAAAGCCAATTTTGATATGGACAGCAATTTTGCCATTTGGAAGCAATTTGAATTTACATCTAGAAGCCAACATTGGTCTATTCTAGGGTATTGACGCAAATATGCGTAATCACATCAGCTCGTTCCTACCAAAGGCTTCCTCCGATGATGATCTACGGGGATTAGGAAGAAAATACAAAGCTGCCTACCATCATGAGGATGTAAGCCGCCTTCGTTTTAAAAACAGGGTACCTGTAAAGAAATTTAATGCATACATAAGAAAACCAGGACCTCAGAATCGCAAAGGGCAATGATACATTGAAAAATCCTAATTCTTAGACAGCCGTGTACCTTTTTTGTAGCTGACAGTTTTGGTTTTCCCTGCAGCCTATGCCAAGGCACACTACACATGCTACATGCGGCTAGGCTGCATAAATTCACGTCGAAACCATACAATTATTTAATTATTATCTCCATCATGATTATGCTTACACGATTCCATTTATTGTTTGACAAACCTAACACATCTTTATTATCTATCCTTAGGAGGTGGAACTAGGCTGCACTTCCGGCAGTCTTCACAATCTGCAGGAAGCCTTTCGTCGATTTAGCACCGGCGGATCCGTACCGCTCCTGACCACTCAGTCCAAGACCTGCTGTTCTGTGATGTAGCTGCCCAGCTGATTGAACAAATAACAGCGAGCGTTTAGAATGAACTAATCATGATGGATGCAATATTATGTGCCTTATAAATGTGGTGCTATAAACCCTGACTATTCATCGTAATAAATTTGCACAAGGCAATTACATATCTAAGAATTTGGCTTCTTTTTCCCACATTGGCTGGTTGATTCTGTCTACTAAACTTCTACCTGCTAGACATGCACACACTTTAAACTCAGAAAACGGTTGTAATTTTGTGGCAGGTGCGTTAACAGCGCAGGGGTCCAAACCTTTTGTAACAGTCGGCCTCAAATTTAGCTTTGTTTTGTGCGTGTGGTTTGTAAATCAAACTGCTTTGTGAAAATATTGCTTTAGAATTTAGACATTTAGTTGGGTATTGAGCTATGACATTTCTGTAATAGATTCCCAGATCATCCTATTTATTCTACTAATTCAAACTTAGCAATCTTCAAATTCATAGGACATTGTCCTATAGTTCTGATCATGCATACAGCGACGCATGGCACGACATTGAAAATCCGCTGGTAAAGGTTGGTCCTTAATCTTGCCCGAACACATGCAAGGAGTACACATACAGTCCGGTCGAGGGTCACACAGAGCACGGAGCTTAGCTAGGATAAGGAAAACTAACACCATGTTTGAAATCTACGACCCTGAAATCCCCCTGTATAAAGGTTTCACGAAAAATTTGGACAATTTTTTAATTTTAAGCTTGGGTCAGCTAAGATTCCGGTCGAGGGTCACAGAGAGCACGGAGCTCACGTAGAACAGGAAAACTAATAGCAGTTTCGAATTCTACGACCCTGAAAACCCCCTATATAACGTTTTTCCAAAGAAAATGGACCATTTTCAATTCTAAGCTTGGGTCGACCGTGGTTCCGGTCGGCTACGGCGCCGCAGCACCACAACGCCTCTTCCTCCTCCACCCCAAACGCCGCAGCACCACAGCACCACAGCGCCACAGCGCCACTTTACCTCCTCCACCCCCTAGCGCCGCAGCACCACAGCACCACAGCACCACAGCGCCACAGCGCCACTCCCTCTCCCTCCTCCCCCAAAACTACAAGGTTTACCACTCCTTTACTACTATCGCATGTTGAATTTTGAAAAAGAACACCAATGTGCGTTTTTAATAGTTTTCTTTTAATTTTTTAAACAGTAACCAAAATGCTGAAAAATGACCCTCGGCAAGATATTCATGTCTGCATACCAAATTTCAGCTCTCTAACATAATTTAATCGAAAGTAATTCTTGTTCAAAGTTTCATTTTAATTTTTCCAACTTGTGAATTACCATTCAGCTATGAAGCTACACTTTTTGAAAATATGCATGATTTTGGTTATTAAATGATGTAAACTGATCTAGTATTTGTATTTTTTAGAGTCAACGAAAAAACAATAAAAGCAGTGGTGTCAACTTTTGGGAAAATTGTACCGAAATCTGTTCCTGAAGCTTCACTAAGTTTCGTGGTATAAATCTTCTGAAATTAAGCAATACGTTCTGGTGTTATTTGTAAGTCAAATACTCCGCAACCGTTTATCAATTAGTAAATGTTTCAAGTCAAAATTCAGTAATAACTGGCAGAATCGCATAAATGACACTGAGACTAGCAAACTGCTAATACTGATGACACACTCGTAAATAAAGATTACTTAGTTAATTAGCAGCTGATCTTGGTCCAATTTAGTTTAGTTTTATAAAAACCCGGTATTGCGAGTTACGTGAGCAACGGTTACAGCACCAGTTGAAACGGTGTAGTGATGAAGACTTTCGCCTAGCACCGCAATAACCCGAGATCGATTCGAAGTTGGATAAGAATTTTTTAATTTTATAACGAAGGTTGTCTGAGAAAGTAGATACACGGACATGTATTCCTCTTTATTAGTTCAGGTATTGTGACCGTGCAGCCGAATGGTTAAGGCGCCGGACTTCGGATCGAAAGGTCCGAGGTTCGATTCCCGCCTTAGCCATAATGACGCTGCATTGTTTCCTTGAGCAAGAAACTTAGGTCACTGCTCCGCCGGTCGGATGATGCGTTAAATTGGTGGGCACGTGTGCTGCCTTGCTGGGGGTAGTGCACACTAAAGAACCCTTAATCCACTTATCGTCAAGAGTTGGGCGCGGAGTTCCCGGTGGAAGGTACCCCTTTGGGATATACCAGCACCTCTGCAATGTGGTCCGCCTTCCTCCTGCGAGGGAGTGTTGGGTGCAAACGAGTCATGTACTCAAAATGGATCACACAACTTTCCGGGTTTGTCTCTGATCCCACCCCATCTGCGCTTGGGGCTTGGAGTGTCGAAAGATGCTGTGCTCCTCTACCTTGCGTATGAGCAGTTATTATGGATGTCTTACTACCGGAGCCGAAAGGCCAAGAAGGTGTCTGCTCCAGCTTCCCATTGTGGGACAGCATTCAGGCGACGAAGCGAGAGTCATACTAGCTATGACTGATGGGGAGAGACAAAGGTTAGCGCCCTCATATAGCCTCTTGGCTGAGTAGCCCAGGAATAACAACAACAACAACAACAACAACAACAACAACAACAACAACAGTTCAGGTATTGGTTAGGTATGTTATAAAGAAGATCCTGAGCCCTAGTTGAGCTACCATAGAACTTGAACTGTGAAGACTTTATCTTAACAACATCAAACCTTAGGACGTTTCAACAGAAATAGTGTTTATTTTCTCTTGTAGACCAAAGTTTAAAGACCTACAGTCTGAGGAATCTGTCTCAAATTAAATGTTTCTTGAGACTTGATGGCGGACTAAATATGTAGATTGAAAGATCTGTATCTGGAAATCTTTTGTCTATGATATCTCACCAGCTCAACAGCGAAATAATACCCCTTTTAGGGGTGATCTTGTTCAGTCTACACCAGTGCGGCAAACGAAACCACCACCTTCTGTTAAAGAACTCTTCTCATATATTCCTTTCTTAGATGATATTGTAATTTGTTGATATTAGAGTTACTACCTGGAATTTTAGGATGACAGCTATTTATTAGTTTGTGTTGTTTAATCTTGAGTAGTGGAACAAGATCATCCCAAAAAGGGGTATTATTCAGCTGAGGAGCAGCAGAAAATCCTATGGATTGTGAATGAAATAACTAGAAATGTTTATCAACTAAGGCAATAGAATATAAAAAGAGATGAACCAGGAGAGGAAAGCTGGTTAGGTGTAAGGACATAGGCCCGTATTCATAAAGCGTTGGTACCATACCATTGGTATGGAAGTAGGGGTACCAGTGGTTAACCAGTGGTATATATCGCAGGCATACAGCGAATTCATAAAATTTTATAACCACTGGTACCATACTGTTGGTACCATACCAATAATTAAAATTGCAAACCACCGTTGGAGGTGGTTTGTCATAGGTTTTACACCTGAATACAGGCTTTAATAAAGTAATTTGAGTTTTAAAATATTATTTAGTTCCGATAAAGACATTCAAGACACTTAAGTTTTAATTTTCGATCATATCAGAGTTCTGTGTTATGTGTTTCTGGCTAACTATCAAACGGTTTAAATTCTCAGGTATTCATTCAAACATATAAATCAAAACAAATATAGCCGTTTTAAGGTGGTGGTATCCTTTTGTGCAGTGCTTTTGTGGTGATTTGTTTTGAAACGCTATAACTTTCGCAATTTTGGGAGTTTGCAAAGAGCTTTATACATAGTTTTGAAGCTTATTATCTGTACATTCACTTGAGCTTACAGAACTGCAAAATTAGCAAAAAAATAGCAGAAATTTTCTAACAAGCTGACATCTAACATGATGAATATAGACCAAAAGTTTTTGAACATCGATTTCTCAAAACTGAAGAATCGGCCAAAAGTTCTTTTTGTGCCACGATATGAAGGACATATGGGCCGAGGGACGATTTTTTGGATTTGGCTCAGCAGGTTTTAGCGTTCGAGAAAATCGGCCAAATGCACAGTAACACGAAATTTCGCAAATTCGCATTGAGTTTTCTTGCTACTCAGTATGTTTTAGCCCAAACCAAGAAACACGTCCCTCCGCAGAAGTGCGAATTTCAATTCTGCAGAAAATCTCCGGAATCCGTTGAGTAGTTTTTGAGAAATCGATGTTCGAAACAAAATAA
>JASAND010004677.1:0-14632 GCA_030248195.1 Trissonchulus latispiculum
GAACTAAAAATTAACTGTTTTTAACCTAAATATATATAAGCTCAAAATAGTTAATAATCCGGCGCTGTCGGGAAAATTACTCGCAAACCTGGGTTTTTTTACTGGGGGGGGGGGGGGGTGGGGGCGCCCCCCACCTACTACTTCGTTCCCCNCCCCCCANTCGNCNNCTNCCCCCCCACTCGTTCCCCCCCACTTTTTGGGCTTCCCCCACTCACCCTAAGGGTGCCCAGAAATTGCCAAATTTTAGGATTTTTTGTGGTCAAAAATTTTCAAAAAATTGTCCGGCTTCGCCGGCATTTTTTGGTCGAAAATCGTCTATTTTGGTGCCAAAACGTAATTTTTGTGCACTTTTATGCTTGGTTATAGCTGTATATGTAGAAAACAGGCTTTTTATACTGTATGTTTGGCATTTTTAGCTCATTTTATTTCCCCCCCCCCACTTTTGGACCTCCCCCCACTAGTGGGGGGCGTCCCCCCACCACTTATTTTTTGCCTAAAAAAAAACCCTACTTTTCCGGGCCTTTGTAAGTTCTGGTAGGGGAGGGCCCGAATCCTGGAAACCGGTGGCGATTCTGAGAAATGTCCATCCCCCACCCCAAATTACAGTAATCATGGGGGAGCTCGGAGAGTCCCCCATAACATGAGCTATAAAGGCACTTTGCGGATTTTGAAAAGTGCTAATTAGGCATAACTAATTAACGGGAAGGAATTCAGAGCTAATATTTACATTTTGAAATCTCCAGGCCAAGAGCTTTCGAATGATACCAACTTGCCCGGAAAAAATGAACTTTGGAAAAATCGACTTTCTCTTACGGGTTTGAAAGTGGGGTTTTTTTCTCTGTATTCAGCATGATTTTTTCCAATTTTGTGTTAACTCGATTTTTCGAACGGCCCATAGGAAAAAATTTTCTATACTATTTTTTGATTATCTAGGCAATGGTACTTAGCAAGTTTATGTTTTTTCCGAATTTCGATCTGGTTCGATTTTTATAGATGGTCAAAAATGGAAAAAATAGCGTTTTTGGACACCTTCAAGCTGAAAAATTTCTAAGTCCGAAAATTTTAAAATAGTCTAAAAACGGGCAAAAACAGCGTTTTTCGGCCTTGGGGTGGTACCCATATGTAGTAAATCGGGGTCGCTGAACACGATGAGCATAGTGCCGACACCGTATCTCGCCTGGTTCATCTGGTTCAACTGGTTCAAAGTTGAACCAGTTCCTGGTTCAAGCAACTGGAGATAGCTAGAAGGCTGAAATTTTGCATACAAAGGTTACTGGGCATGGGGAATTCACTGGTGGTGTTACTTTGGTGATCCGACCCATGGCTGGCCAGATCTGGTTCCACTGGTTCAAAATCGAACCAGCTCCTGGTTCAAGCTACTGGAGATAGTTGGAAGGCTGAAATTTTGCATACAAAGGTTATTGGGCATGGGGAATTCACTGGTGGTGTAACTTTGGTGATCCGACCCATGGCTGGCCAGATATGGTTCAACTGGTTCAAAGTTGAACCAGTTCCTGGTTCAAGCTACTGGAGATAGCTAGAAGGCTGAAATTTTGCATACAAAGGTTATTGGGCATGGGGAATTCACTGGTGGTGTTACTTTGGTGATCCGACCCATGGCTGGCCAGATCTGGTTCAACTGGTTCAAAATTGAACCAGTTCCTGGTTCAAGCTACTGGAGATAGTTGGAAGGCTGAAATTTTGCATACAAAGGTTATTGGGCATGGGGAATTCACTGGCGGTGTTACTTTGGTGATCCGACCCATGGCTGGCCAGATCTGGTTCAACTGGTTCAAAGTTGAACCAGGTCCTGGTTCAAGTAACTGGAGATAGCTAGAAGGCTGAAATTTTGCATACAAAGGTTATTGGGCATGGGGAATTCACTGGTGGTGTAACTTTGCTGATCTGACCCATGGCTGGCCAGATCTGGTTCAACTGGTTCAAAGTTGAGCCAGTTCCTGGTTCAAGCTACTGGAGATAGCTGAAAGGCTGAAATCTTGCATACAAAGGTTGTTGGGCATGGTGAATTCACTGGTGGTGTTACTTCGCTGATATAACCCATGGCTGGCCAGATCTGGTTCAACCGGTTCATGGTTCAATCGAGCTACTGGAGATAGCTGAAAGTCTGAAATTTTGCATGCAAAGCTTATTGGGCATGGGGAATTCACTGGTGGAATTTGTGATTGCTGCTGCCACAGTTGTGGCAGCGTTCCCAAAAACTAGACGGAGGACAAGTAGGAAAAATGCTCCTTGCAGTCGCATGAAAAAGTTAATATGAGCTATGATGGTCAACATTTAAATGTGTCAAGGACAAGATTTAAAATGTTTAATATGAGCCAACATCTAAATAAGTAGAGGACAAGATGTAAACGGCTAATATGAGCCGCTACGTTTCTCTTGGGCTCATATTGATGCGACTAAAATGGCAAACATACAGTTTACGGTTGGCATATAAGCATCAGTGTTTATAAACGATTTGATTGGCTTGGGAATATTGAATTAATGTGATGATTGCGATGGTAACTTAAAATGTGATTTCTCAAGATTTCACAACATGTGTAAGTTCCACATTTTCGTTTCTTCATTAGATTGGACTTCGGTTTCATTTTGTTGACTTATATGGTGCCCTTAAGGTGGTGATTCTCTTTGGTCACATAAAGTTTGCACCATTATTACTGTTTCATTACTTGGAGTTAAGAAGCCATTTTTATATCAAAATGTAGCTTGACATTTTCTCGGTTTAATGCATGCCACGAAACTAATGTTGCTTTCTAAAATATTTTTAACACATTTTAGAAGAAGTATAATTTTCCAGAATTTTTGCAGACTCAAGTAAATTTTTTCGCGAGACATCGGTTATATCATTCGATACCTCCATCAAATAGCTGGGAACGATTTTTTAATTATTGTGAAATCGCTCTTCGTTATAGAGAAATAAGCTGAAATGTGTGCGTAACCTGTATTTCGCCTACTTTTTCCAAATTTGTCAAGTGATTACTTTAGCTAGAAAGCAGCAATCGGGGCAACTAAAAAATCGTCCCTGGGTATATTTGTGCAGAACACATTTGTTCAGTAGCAGCCCTCCAGCTTGCATGGTGAATGCTCCACAATCTTTGGAAAAAATTGGTCGTGTTTTTGCAAAAAACTACATTTTTTATGATAGCAGCCTACAGGATAGCAGTTGGAAGACGATCATGCGTCGGATGATTTGTCCCTGTGAGACCTTCAGATCGACGCCCTTAGTTTGATTTTACGGCTTGCGTTGTTCAAGAAATGTTGGATTATTTGATTTCTGCAAAAATGACAAGTTTTCGACGTCAAAACAAGAAAATCGGCTATATCTCACGGTAGAGAAAAGCTAGAAACGTACTTTAAAAAGCAAAAATGTGAAGCTCACTGAGATCTTTCGAATGAATATAGTCACAACTGTATAGCGGCTGCCAAACGTTCAGAAATTAGGAGAAACCACTCTGACCGGAAATCTCGAATTTTTGAATCGGGATTGCGCGGAGGGTGTTAGAACGCTAAAAGAACTAATTTCGGAAAGTTTCATCAAATTTCATCTTGATTTATGCCGCCAAATAGCAATATGTGCCCAAAAGGAATCACCTCCTTAAATGTGTACTTGGATGTAGCGGTGGAGAAGAAAACATTTACGTACAGCTTTGCAAAATTAATGTTTATGCGTCGTTATTCATGCAAGCCAATTCAGTGTTGGATTCAAAGTATATAAGCAAAAGCTGAATGAGCGTCAATATGAGCCCAAGAGAAACGTAGCGGCTCATATTAGCCGTTTACATCTTGTCCTCTACTTATTTAGATGTTGGCTCATATTAAACATTTTAAATCTTGTCCTTGACACATTTAAATGTTGACCATCATAGCTCATATTAACTTTTTCATGCGACTGCAAGGAGCATTTTTGCTACTTGTGTTATTTACAGTGCTGGCTGATTCGATGGCGCACATAATGTTTTTTCAAGAAGACGGGCCTAAAACATTTTGGGTCGCCCTCGCCCCCCCTCCTCAAAGTTAAAATTTTTTGCAGGTGTTAATATTGGAAAGGTAAAAGCTGAAACAAGCATACGTATATAAATTAAATAAACATATAAACATTTGATGGAATGGAATTTTTCACTTCCCATCATCACTCATTCTTTTCTGCGGAGCATTTTGCTTAGTTATGAATGTAAAATTTCGGTTAAAAAACTAAAGGTAAACTTGAAAAATGCTGATGGGAGTACTTCGCAGGCAGGTGTATCCAAGATTTTGGAAGGGAGGGGATTTTGGCAAAAACTCATTCTTTTTGTGATGAAATTAAAATATTGATAAACTTTTTTGTTGTTTGTTCTACGCAAAATGGGATAGGGGTGCAACCTCCAAAACCCGTGCCCTGCGATTTAGCTTGGAGAAAGTCCCCCTCAGGTTTGAACAGGCGTCCAGGATAATCGGTGCCTGTAGATGGCAAAACAATCATGTTTTGTTATATATACTTATTGTATTTCTTATTTGTGATTTTGTTTATTTATTTATTTTATTGTGATGTTATTCTTTCAGGGAAGAGGAGTCCATCAAACTGGACGGTCTGAGCGTGGCCCAGATGAAGGAGCTGCGCGAGAAGGCTGAGAAGCACCAGTTTCAGGCGGAAGTCAGTCGGATGATGAAACTCATCATCAACTCACTCTACAGAAATAAAGAGGTCAGTCTCTCCTGTGGTGGTTCTGCTCTGGAGGGCACACGAATTACGTTAGGAACTACAGAACAGGAGTTGTAGATAAAATTAGTGGTAGACTTTAGCCTTTATATTGTTTGGAGGAGCTGGTTTTGATTTGAACTGGTTTGGAGTGAGCTAGCAGTGAATATTATGTTCAAAAATCGGATGGATCTTCGTGGGATTTTGTCCAATTTTGATGGCATCTTTATTTCAATGGATGGCTGTAGGAACAGTGTTTTTTACTCGGACACTTTTGCGCTCTTCTGCACACTGTCCCTAAATTTTTTTGCGCAATTTGCTAAAAAAGTGCGCATACCACAAAAATGCTAAAATTTAGCATAAAATTCCTGTTTTGCATTTATTTGCAATTGCATGACCTTTCTACAATGTTCAGAGCTGTTGATTATAAGATGCCAGAACTTAATGGCAAACTCACCTAACTTTGCCACGACGGGTCTGAGGCGCAGAAGCAAGAGACTTTAAAAAATAGCAACCAAGTTTTATTGATACAAAAGTAAATTTGTATCAAGTTTGATTGATATAAAAATAAATTCCTGTTCTGTAAGTTTAGCGAAATTATGAAACCTTTTGGCAATTTTTAGGTTGTTTGCAAGCTAAGAATCCTCACTGCTTTTTATAAAAACAAAAATACACGCTAGTTTGAAATTTCATCGAAAATTACGCAGTTGTCAGAAAATGATTCAAGGTTCTGACATCGGAGTAAGTAATTTTCACGGCTCAGACCAAAGCATCTACATTTTTAAATGCTTTTGAACTGTTGGTGGGTAGAGAAAACGAAACTAGATGTCACGGAAACTCCTGTTAAAGTTCTGTAAACTTCTCCCAAAACTGCCAAACTAAAATTAAAATTTGGCAATCAGTTTTATATTTCATAACTTGAATATGCATATACATGCGAGTTGCATATACAAGCTAGATTAAATCATATGCAGGTTAGGCCATGGCTGCTTTTATATTAATGCTAGCCTGTTTACTGAAAGTCCGGTCGGAACTTAGCGATGAATCAGTACTAGGCAAGTACGGACGGGGGTTTGGGGGCGGAGCCCCCAGTTAAAATTGGAGATTTTTGTGAAATTGAGAGCCAGGAGCCATTTTTCTAAGCACTTTGAGCAACTAATTTTCAGTAATTTTTCTCTCCGTGTCGCTAGAAAAGGTGCGCACGCGTGCGCACAAGCCCAAATTTTTTGCTGATTTCAGAAAAAAGTGCGACATTGCGCACTTTTTTGAGCACAATAAACACTGTGTAGGAAAATATATAATTGATTTAAAAATTTAATTTATTTAAACTGACGGTCGACAGTGGTTGTTGTGCTTTCGTGCAGATGTAAAATTGTCACTACAGTACTACAGCTTTAGGCCGGACCCCCCCCCTCCCCTGAATTTTGGAGCAAGATTTGGCCCAGCGAGCCAGCACCGACTTTTTCGAGACTAAAGTAGAAATGTTGGTTTAATGTCTGTCAAGGTCTGAACTACCACCTGGAAATCTGAAATTAAGTCAGACTTGAAGCGGAGTTCTGTAGTTTGTGTGTATATAAATTGTTGTGACAGTTAATTTTGATGATCAATTAGTTTTGAGCATAATTACTTGAGGAATATTTATTCTGTGGATATTTTTGTTTGAATTCTTCTTTAGATTTTCCTTCGAGAATTGATATCCAACGGGTCTGATGCTTTGGACAAGATTAGATTGCTCTCTTTGACGGACAAGGAAGCCCTCTCGGAAACGGATGAGTATAGCATTAAAATTAAGGTGAGATTTGTCATATGTCTCTTAACTTTGATTATGATTATTATACAACATCAAAATGAAGTAAATGAGGGTGGCTAGGTTGTGGGAAGCGTGAAGAAAGAAGGCATAAATCACAAGAAAGTTGAATATAATATATAAGTAAGTATTAATATTATAAGTATATATTTAATGAAAATATATACATGAACTGAAGTGGAGTCACGTGTTCTCATCTCAGGTTTTTATTATAAGGGGATTCGTCCTTGACCGTTATTGTGCTGGGCTTATTTCAGGAAGTTTTTCCTTGGGGGGGCTATTTGAATCGGTCCCTTCCTCGTTTTTGGGCGGGGGAATCATTTGAAACTATACTACAGATTTTGTAGTATCTGATTAAACTGTTGGTTTTTAGTGCATAAATACGTTAATCAGATAAAAAGGCAGAAATCGAATAAACCTCTTGCGATGCCGGAAAATTTTTGAAAATTTGACTGTCTGCGCGATTTTTTTTCTGTGCAATATTTGATACCAAACGGAGCACCCACTTTCTTAAAAATCGGGACAGCCTCCCTTTGTGGAATACGTAAGCTCATGTGTGTATGGATCTTCCCGTAGTTGACCTGGCCCTTGACTATTTTTCGACTATATATACAGAAATTGTACGTAAGCTCTGATCTCTTCTGAAAGTAACAATCAGTTTCTATCAAGTCGTTTCGGCACCCCTTTTGAAAAGACATCTTTGAACCCGCCGACTCTCTGCTGACGCAATAGCACTAGACTCTTTCTGTTATAACTTTTGTTGGGCATAAAGTTATTACTGGCTTATCCCTTGGCAATTTTTATGGGGGGGGGCTTCATGGGACCCCCATCGATGGGGGGGGGCTCACCCAAAATGGGCGTATTTTTGGAAAATGTTTTCGAATTTTGGGCGTTTTTTGTGTAAAGCTGCTAAAATGACTAATTTTAGGTGTCTAAACCGTCAAAAATCCGGCGTAGCCGGAAAATTTTTTGAAAATTTAGGGCAAAAATGGTAAAAATTAGCAGTTATTGGGGGTTATGGCGGGGGAAAGTTGGAATTTATGGGGAGGCTCCACGAATGGGGGGGAGGTCGCCGAATGGGGGGCGGCCCCCCCTCCCCCTCCACTAGGGATAAGCCAGGAGCCAATGCCAATGGGCACGATGAGCGCTGTTGCCTAGAGAGATTTTTTGTTTAATTCTTTCCAAACGGAATTGGACAATTTTGAGGCCGTGACCATTCAGAAAGCGCATGAGATTGTGCTGTTCGTTGCGGGATAAGGAAAGGAAACGCGCTCTGTTCTTTGATATTTTGTTAATTTCCTCTACAACATATTCATTCATTTTATTGCATATATACATATATACGTACCTACTTGAGTTGATCCGTATGCAGGCGCGTAGCCATTTCAAAGCAAGATCTGTAAAAAATCCACTAAGGTCCTGAAATAGAAAGATTTCTTAGCTGCGGGGGGGGGGGCCCCGCCTCCCCCCCCCGACCCCCCGAAAAATTTTGGCATTTCGAACATTTTTTCTGGCTACGCTAGTGCGCGTATGTCTATAGAGTTATTTTGTGTAGAAGAGGTTTAGCCGTTTGCATATACTCAGATTTGAAGTACACACAGTAAAAACTTGCACCTAGTACTTCCTGTCATTTGTTGGACTTTTTCGCTTTCTACTTATTTATTTTTGTATTCACGCACTTGGGCACTCTTTTTCGTCTGCGTGTGGATCTACAACCTGTGTAATGTATGTATGTATATTAATTATATGCGTGTGTGTGTGTGTGTGTGTGTTTAAACTAGACTCTTTTTTAGTGAAACAGTTTTGGGAGGGGTGTCCCTTAGTAAACTTTGCAAGAACTTTGTGATTGCAGTAAGGGCAGTATATATATGCTACTAAGTTTTCTATGTACGTATGTCTATGTGCCGTCTAACTGACTTTACTGCATACAGGCAGAGGATAAGATATCCATAATAATAAACGAAATATAATATGTTTCGGCATTAGGTACGGTTACATTGATACGTATATATATATATATACTACGTGTATGCATAGTGTGTAGCATGCAAATAATTTCTACAAACGTGTAAAACGCATATATATACTATATATGCATATATATTGTAACTATTCTTTCACTCACTGTAACTGTGTGTAGTGTGTATATACGTAGTTAGCTAGCTCTATTTCGTATGCATTAAAATAGCTGGGTATATATATATATATATAATTAGCAGGCTTCCAGGGGAATTTCTAAATTAAGATTGAATAGAAAAAGGGATGTGTTGTCATTGCTTAATTTTAGTATTCATGACTTTCATGGAACTTAATTGCATATGTCAGAAATAAAGTATATAATATATAACAATTGTGCATTATATATATATATATAATATGTTTGTATGATAATGCCTACGTCATTTCTATGCATAAGGATTCACTATGAGCAGACAATTATGCATAAGATGTATGCATTTGCGTGTGTGTGTATATATGTTGAAAATGAGAAGAATAAGAATTTTTACCATATATAGAGAATAGAGATCTAACAACCCGTATCATGTTCAAAAAACGGGGAGGGGATTTCACACCTGAACAAGGGGTGAGAGCCTGAAAGCAGCTCACATCACACAAAATCTTAGTTCTCAACTGCTACACTTTATAATGGATCTGGGTTTATTTTAGGCAAAAATAAGTGGGGGACGCCCCCCCTCCCACTAGTGGGGGGGGGGGAATAAAATGGGCCAAAAATGCTGTATAAATAGCCTGTTTTCCACATACACTGCTATAACCATGCATATTTCTATTTTCTGTTTGTCTATTTTGTTTGTGTATTTGAATTTGTGTATTTTAGGCTGACAAGGACAATCATGTACTGCATGTGACCGATACCGGAATTGGGATGACCAAAGAGGAATTGGCCAAAAATCTGGGCACCATTGCCCGGTCCGGGACGTCGGAATTTTTCCAGAAAATGACGGAAGCATCCTCCGCCTCGGAAGCCCAGGATCTGATTGGACAGTTTGGCGTCGGATTCTATTCCTCGTTTTTGGTGGCGGACCGAGTTGTCGGTACACTACGAAAACGGATTTTTTTCCCGAATTTTCGCAAATTTTGTGTGACTGCCTTGTGGCTACTTACTGTTGTGTCTTACTTATGTCGGTTGAATGAGAGGTTTGGGCTTAAGGGGGTGCTATTTGGCCAAGCATTTGACCCTCACCGATTTTGCTCAAATTGTGCCTATTGATACTTTCTAGGACCCTACCCAATCCCTTGAAATTTGGGACGATTTCGTCGAGGAAGGAAAAGTTAGTCATTCGAAATTTCCAATTGCCCTATGGAGTATCAGTGGACACAATTTGAGCGCGAGAATTTTTGTCCCGAGTAGCTCCCCTCTAATAGGTTATGTTGCTTGGGCGTTAGACGTATGATTATTTCTGTTCTTGACAGAGTTTGACCTTTTGTCACGATTTCTCTATTTGGTTAACTATTAATCAACTTAGTAATATGTTTACTGTCATAAATGCTCTGGGTGGGTAATGATGTGTTTTTGCGGTTGTACGTATATTGTCTATCTGTTGTTTATGTTTTTCAGTCACCTCAAAGCACAACGATGACGATCAACACATTTGGGAATCGGACGCGGGCTCATTCTCTGTTGCCAAGGATCCCAGAGGAAACACGCTGAAACGTGGCACTCAAGTCAGGTACCTACATATATATATATATATATATATATATATATATATATATATATATATATATATATATATGTATATATATATATACCTATCATCAACCAACTATAATTGTGTTAAACTATATAATTTCTACAGTTTTTCTGTCCCAAATGTAGTTGGATTGGTACTGAACCAGGTGGTATTAACGTAGTTCTTCTTGTTGGATTTTTGCGTTACGATTTGGAAAAAAGCAGTGTGTCACTTCTCAAAGTAATGTTAATCTGTTCTGTAGCTACAGTTCAGTTGGCTACAGTTTCATAGGCAAGTGTTAAGTACATTTCTTTGTGTAATTTTTAAATCCTGCATTTTCTACTATTTTCAGTCTCCACTTGAAGGAGGAGGCCCACGATTTTCTGGAGCCATCAACGCTGAAAGATTTGGTCAAAAAATACTCTCAGTTTATCAATTTCAACATCTACCTGTGGACAAGCAAGGTACCACCTACTGGCAGGAGACCGATATGAGCGCATATTTTTAAGAATAATTAATTTCACCGTTTTTTGTTTTATAACCTTCCAAGGTAGTCAAATTCCCGCCTTCGATTTTTCGTCATATAGAAGGCGGGGCCAAGGCCTTGGTAAAGCAAATTTCTTGCAGTGATCTTTGCTTTTTGAAGGAAACTTTTTCTTGACAGTTTTCCTTTCATGTTTGGTTATTGCAAACAGATATTCTGTGGTTATGTGTGCGTAGTTTTTTAAATTTAATTTTTTGTTTTTTTTTGGAAATTTGTGGAATTTTTGCATTTACTTCATGTTTAGACAGAGACGGTGGAGGAACCCATTGAAGAAGACGAAACTGAAGAGAAGAAGGAAGAAACCACAGATGAAGATGGAAAGGTTAATTGGCTGGTTTTTAATTAATTTTGATAATTAATAATATTTATTTTTTGGAATGCTGCGAATTTCTATCATAATAGCCAAAGCCAAGTCACAGCATTAATCTCAAAAATATTTTCAAAGAAAGTTTTGAAAAATATTTCAAAATGTATAGTAGTATGTACTAATACAGTTATGTACTAGTAATAATCTATAGTACGACCAAGAATGTGTGTACAAACTTTGGCCCTTTATAGCAGATTAACCTTTGGAGTAAACCCCAACAGTGTTTATGTTTTCAGAATCCTCAGATAGATTTCGAAAATCCGGAAAAATCCTTAATTCCTGGTTAAAGTTTTCAGTTTTTCGCCCAATTTTTATCGCAATCAAAACTTTGTTTTTACAATCGAATAGAGCTGGTCCTGCTACACATTTTTGCTCTTTGAAGCTTTTCACGAAAATGTACGCAATTTTCGGAATTCCGGGGTTTCAAAATTTCTAGATTTTAAAAATTTTCTCCAATACCCACAAGATAGGTATCATTCGAAAGCTCGTATCGAGCTGAACAGCTTTTGTAATAGAACGAACTCTTACAAACGCACTCAATTCCCGGAATTCGTGAAAACCGGATTTTCCGGATTTAAAAAATTTTCTCCAATACCCACAGTATGGATATCATTCGAAAGCTCTTATGAGCTGAATTAATCTTCTAATAGAACCAATGTCCAAAAATACACCAAATTCTCGGAATTCACGAGTTCCGGATTTAAGACTAGCTTGGAAGTTTTTCGTGAATTCCGAGAAGTGGGCTCATTTCTGCGAGTTGGCTCTATTAGAAAACGTGCTCAGCTCATCAAGAGCTTTCGAATGATACCAACATTGAGGAGTATTGGAGAAAAATTTTAAAATCCGGTTTTCGCGAATTACGAAAGCTGAGTGCATTTTCAAGATTCGTTCTATTACAAAGATTGTTCAGCGCCATAAGAGCTTTCGAATGATACCCATTTTATGGGTATTGGAGAAAATTTTAAAATTCCGAAATTCCGAGAACCCCGAATTTCGGAAACTGGGTACATTTTCATGAAAAGCTTCTAAGACCAAAAATGTGTAGCGGGACCAGCTCTAATCGATTGTGAAAACAAAATTTTAGATTTTCCGTGACTGAAACTCGGAACTTTAGATTTTTCCGGATTTTTTGAAATCTCGGGTTCCTGAGGATTCTAAATATATACATAGGCTACCTTCAAATGATAACTCAGGACAGCCGATCAGATTTCGGTTCCAAGATTTTTTGGTCAGACTGTTAGATGCAAGAACAAAAGCTTGAAACTGTCCTACATGGTTGGGGATACATTGTTGGGGTTTATTCCAAAGGTTATAATACAGTACATTTCATGAAATCCAGGACTGGTGGCGTAATTTCCAAATTGGCGAAATATCGCGAAGTGACGGCAATTTTCGCCAAAATTGGCGAAAAGTCTTGTTTAATTTGCAACAATTCTTGTTTTTTTCGCCAACTTTGTTCGGAGTTCGGAGCTAATACTTCGCGACATTTTGCTGTTTTCGCCAATTTGGAAATTACGCCACCAGTCCTGGATTTCATGAAATGTACTGTATCTGTTATAAACGGCCAAAGTTTGTACACACATTTTTTGGTGTCGTGCTATAGTGCACTAATAGTTAATGACGTGGATGGATAGGCAAACAAGGTAGGTAATTTCTTCTTTCTTGTTGTTTCCAGGTTGAAGAGGAGCAGGAGGAAAAGCCGAAGACGAAAAAGGTTGAGAAGACCACCTGGGACTGGGAACTGATCAATGATACTAAACCCATCTGGATGCGAAAGTTTGTATTATATTTTGTATTATATAATATATTTATTTATTTATTTATTCATTTATATTATATTATATATTTTAATATATATTTTTGTGTATCCCAACTTACTTTTACACCACTTTTGTGCTGCCCAGTCATGTAGTAATGTAAGTATGAAACGATAGAGTAGAGCACCGATTTCTGGGGTTCTTGGGCGGGGCTGGCAAAAAATTGTTTCGAAAAATAGTGTTTGAAAGCAGCTATTTCTTTATATTTACTGGCGAGCTCAAAATTGAAGCAGTTTTAATTTGTACATTTAAGCTTAAAATTGCTGCAGAAGACCTGGTAGTATCTTCTCGGCGTAGGCCGCAAAAGTTTTCAAAATTGACCCCTCAAAAGCTCCGATTTTTAATACGGGCTCGACACTCTTGCTTTCTGGTAACAAGAACCTTATCCCGGGGGGAGCGACCCAAGTCGGGGAGGGCGATTTTAAGAAGGACTCACCTACCCCCATCCCTCCCCTGTAGAAAAATCCAGGTTGAGCCACGTGCTAGCTATCGGATTCAAAATTATGCTCTTTCAATGCTAATGCTTACGTACAGTACATTTTTCTATTTTCCTATTTGTTTTCATTTTCCTATTTGCTTTCTTTTTCCATCTTCAGACCAGAGGAAATTGAGCAGAAAGAGTATGACGAGTTCTACAAGTCAGTTTCAAAGGAACGCGACGATCCCCTGGCCCATGTACACTTCACCGCTGAAGGAGAGGTCACTTTTCGTTCCATTCTCTATGCACCCAAAAAAGCTGCCTTTTGATATGTTCAACAATTATGGCAAAAAGACGGATGGTGTTAAGGTACTGAGATGTTTTTTTTATTTCTTGGAAGGGTTGGGGGGAATGTTAATTTTGATTGGGATGATAGAACATGTTGCTGATTATAAAATTTATACATACACGTGTGGTGTATAATATACGTAGGATCGTGCAATTAAGCTTTGAGATATAAATAAACTGTGGTCCAAGCTGTGTTATTGCTGTCATTCACAGCTTACTGAATACCCAATTCAATAATTATTCTGTATGTAAGATAAAGCCTTTAGTTGAAGAGTTAATCGTGGTTTTTCTACTTGTCTGTACTACTCGACGTGTACAAATAATGTGGAAAATCTTGTTAAGTTAAATACATAGGTAGATTAGATATGTGTACACGTACATAATATTTATTATTGTGCCCATTATATATAGTTAATTGAATGATGGGAAACCTTTCAAGTAGAACTGTGGGTGTGGGGGGTGTCTTTCTGTTACTTAGCTAATACAGCATAATGCTTGCTGCTTAGCTATATGTAAGGATGGAACATTGCGTAGCTATAAAAAAATCGAAACTGTGTTTAGATGGTGACGATTTTGTACAGCAGTCAATAAGTTGAATGGAATCGGCGATGGAATGGGCTGTCTTGTTCAGATAATTTGATCCATGTTAGAAATTGGTGTAGGGCCACAAATAAGACAGACAAAGGAGGAGGGAGGTGCTCTCAGCTTGATAAAAATGGAAACAGTTAACACAGTGTTTTATTTATTTGGCCAATTTCGACTTTGCAGTTATGTCGAATTTAAATACTTTGTAGGCTTGAATTATGTAGAAAGTATCTTTTTCTTCTTTTGACATTTTATTTCTCCAAGGTAGATTTTTCCTAGAATGGGCCACAGGTCATCTGTACTCGGATATATTATCCCTAACTAAAATATTTGGCAATTTACGAGAATTAACGCAATCGGT
>JASAND010004678.1:0-73495 GCA_030248195.1 Trissonchulus latispiculum
ATTTTTGGCAGGCTACCTTGCGGTTACCACCTTTGGCTCGGGAAGGGGTCTTGGTTTTTCCGGGGATCGAATTATCGGGAAAGCTGCGTCAAACGTAACCGTGTGCCAGTGGCCGCAATCGCCCAGCTTTACCCGTTCTTCTATATTTATCCATCTTGTTTCGGTTTCAGCCTTTGAGTAAAATGATTGAAACTTGGACCAAAAAATCGAAGTTTTTAGAAAAGGTTCAGGCGGTCATACAGGAGTCTCTTTACCCATGAAGCCATGCAGCCCGGTGAGGCCGAAAATTACGCCTCGGTGGTTCTCTTTTTTGGGGAACACATGGTGGCCTCCAACATGCATTATATCCCGGAAACCAATGAGCAGGGACATCGACCCTATTTAAAGGTCTATGGGCATGAACATCGTTTTTCTGAGGGTGGTTACCAACATCGTAAGACCGACTACTGGTTTTGTTTGCCCGAGCCCGCTCGCTACCTGGCCTCTCGGGGTTGCCCGTTTCAGGCTCTACAAGGTGCGAAGCATTATACCAGGGGCTGGTTCCACCAGTCAGTTCCGTTTCGCCGTTTTTTGGGAAACATCCGAAAATCCATGTGCGAGCATTTGTTATGCTCGAGGTCATTCGTGCAAAGGCTCAGGTTTGCCCATCGTATCGTGAGTGGCTTGCATCGACGGGGGTCCGTATGATTGCTGAGGCTTCGGATAATGAGTATTGGGGCATTGGCAAATCGCAAATAATGCTCCAACAGATCAGGGCCTCAGGATTACGCACATCTGGTCGTGTTTGAACCCAACTCCTGCGGCCCCCCATCAAAATTGGATGGGCAAACTCGCACATGGTCTTGCGAAGAGAACTGTTTTCGGATCCACCTAACCTGGTTACGATAATGCGAGAAGAGCACCGCCAGCAGGAGGTCAAGGCGGCTGTAGAGGCTAAGAACGTTTAGGGAGCGTTGTTGTGCGTTGTTGTTGTTGTTTGCAGCCCCGTGTATATGGAAATTTTCTTTAAAATTTTACTAGTGTCCGCGCTCATTTTTCTTCAAATTTTGTTTATCTTTTCTTGAGTATTTAACTTTTCCATGATGATCTTAAGGGTCTTTCTCGTTGATTAAATTCCATTCTGCGAAATTTCCTGCCGTGTTGTAGATTTTCGTCTCGTTTCTTGTTTGCTCGGGCACATTTGACATTTTGCGTATTTCTATTTACTCATCGTCTGGCTAAAGGAGTTCTGGGGTGGGCGGCTCGCTTTGTTGACCTAAGACTGGGACACGGAGTGAACCGTTCCCCCCAGACTCTTATTTCTTATCTTTTTTACATCTGACTAGTATCTAACAGTTTCGAGTTGTCGCCGTGGTGTGGGTCTCCAAAGGTCGTTACCTAAAACTGGGTCGTCTTTGGGGCGCTCACACCGCTGTGACCATGCTACAGTTGAGGGGCTTTTTCATATCTATGTCGTGTCTTGTTAATCTGTTTTGTTTATTTCTTTTGCATTGATTCTATACTGGTATTGCTTTATCTACAGTACTTTAATTTTTGTTTTTGTGTTTAGGTGATGGTTGTTTTCTTGTACGGATCCCATACCCCCAGCTGCGCCAGGCGTGCCTCCCACGATGGATGTTAGCATGGAGCAGGGCCTCTGTTTTTCTGGTCTGGATGCGCCCGGAAGCTTAGTGGTGTTGGTCGGGGTCGGTTTTCCGGCAGTGGTGTGGTCGGGAGCTGGATTATTTCTCTGGTATCTGGGTGGATTGCCTTGCTTGGCAGTCCCGCTGGACCAATTCTATTCCTTTTGTTGGGTCAGCTGTCATTTTGACTCTGTTTCTCGACCCTTGTTTTGTTGTGGGGTCTGGTCCTCACTCTATATCTTGGCCTCCTGGCCTTTACTACTGCTGTGTGGCCGTACTTGGCTTACCTAGTTCTTCCCGGGTCTGGTCTGAATCCCGGTTGACTATATATGTGTTGTACTGTTTGGGTGGGCCATCTGTGCCCTTTTTGCTTTGGACTTTGTTTGGCTTCGGCCATTTTGAACTATTTTGGGTGGGTCCTATTCAGACCCGTGTCTATTCTTTGTATGCTCCCGGTGTGCTCTGGTCGGCCTGGTTGCTCTTTTATGAAGTCGTGGTCCCTTCCTTTGGCACGCCTAGGACGTTTCCGCTTCCCTATATTTTTTGTTTGTTGTGACTGTGCATTCCATTTTTTCTGCGTATATAGCGGGGGGGATTCTTTGTTTTTCGATGTTTATCACTACGTATAGGGAGGGTCCCAGTCTATTTGTTCCCCAGTTTCTTTTGTGTCGGGTGCTCCCTACTATTTGTGCTTATATCTCTGGTAGCTATTCACTGGTAGCTTGTTTTCTCTTGTTGGCCATGTTTTGCCATTACCAGTTCGCCTTACTGTTTGCCTTTAATTTCTTGTTTTTCATATTTCTACTGATTTTTGTGTTTCGCTTATCTCCTATGCATAATACACCGCTAGCAACTATTTGTATTTGTCGTTTTCTTAGAGGCTCTTCGTTGGATTTCTTTCGTGGGGTTTTGTATCTGTTGGGATGGGTCCCCCAGTGGGTAGTGTCCCCGTTGTACTCTGTTCTTTCTGTCTGTTCGGCCTTCCGCGTGGGGGTCCATCCGGGTGTCTAGTTGTGTTGTTTCTCAAAAATGTGTGTAGTTGTTCTTTAAAAGCTGTCAAAAAATTGTCTATTGTTTCGTTTAGTCGTTTGGTTCGTGTATCTGTTTCGTCTGTTTAAAGCTGGTTTAGTGTTTAGTTTCGGTCACAGCCGACACAGTTTTACCCAGTGTCAGTCCGAAGTGTCAGTCCGGACTCGTCTGTGAGCCGCGTAGTTCGCAGGCAGATGGGGATCGTCTGGCTCCATTTTTATTCTAGCTAGGCCTAACTCGCGTTTTATCTCTAAAAATACTACTTGAGGCCTCAAAACTAACGTAACCCAGTTTTACCATTGTCTAACTTTCTGTGGCACCCGTATTGATCGCCGCGCGGGGGGCCGGCGGCGGAAAAGAGGGGGTATTTTGTGGGATATTACCCATTGGGGTACTGATAGCTAGCTGCGCAGCAGCGCAGCACTCAAAATTATATGTTGTGCTAGCTTCACACATGCGATGTAAAGTATACTTTATTTGATGGAATTAGACAACCTTGAACCATTTCGATAATTGTTTCATGAATGATAAAAGTGATTTCTTTTGGGCTAGCTACACGAGTAGCACAAAGTATATATAAACGAGAAAAGTGTAGGTCCAGGCAGTCGTAGTTGCAATCGTGGTTGTCGTCGGGGAGTCAGATAAGTTGGGGGTTGACTTATTGGGTTGGAGTCGTTTTGACTGAGTTTAGGATATTGGGAGAGAGTAACATCCTCCCCTCTACTGTGTTTATTCTACTGTCGTGCTCTCTGACTGTTTTATAGCAATTTCGTATCGTATAGCTGTTGAAGAATTGGTATGAGCCTTTGATGTTTAGTGTAATAAAGTCTAGCGGTGTTCAAGTCTATTAGATCTAGGGACGGTCGCTTAGGGCCCATAGATAATTACTCTCCACTTGTATCTGCTAATTTATAACACTCTCGCTCCTTCTCTCATATTTGACTAGGACTTAACATCACACACTGAACTCTTACTTGCAATCTTTACTGGAGTCCGACATTAGTTTATTACAGAGGTACACACATAGTACTTCACACCGGCCTCAGGGCCTCCGGGCCTCCCGGCCTCTTGCACCACCCTCCTCCTCCCCCAAGCAATACGTCTGGTGCTCACCTATTACTACTAACAAGCAATATTGTGTTACGGGTAGAACTTGTCTAAATTACACTGAAGTAACACCTGCTGCGCAGAAAAACTATAAATGAAAATTTTGAACTTGTAAATCCGTAAAACAAAATTTATTCCTGTTGACAATAAGAACAGCGTGTTTACTTACTGACTCTCTTTTGTTATAAATCGCAAAATATGAAGCTATATGTGTAAATCATGCCCAGCTGTCTCAAAGTGCTGTGTTGCATGCATTAATGCAAATCTATAAGTTTTGCACGGTGCTGGCTTGATGTATAACCAAAATGGCTGAGTAAACGTAATGACTGAGGCGCTAAGGCGCAGCAGGACAACAGTCACTTGTTTTCTACGTTATACAACTTTTTTGGATCAGATCTTGCGGCGCTACCTTAAATTTAAACCTACTATAACTTAACATAGGTATGGTAATGATTGTTATCTTCAATTAATTTTTCTCAATGCTGACAGAACAGATCAGATACATAGTCACTGGAACAAATTCTACTACTACTACTACTACTATTTTATTGCCAGTACAACACACACTAGGCAATTGCTATGAAATAACAAAACAGCAAGTGATAAACATGAAGTGTACACAGCCACTAAATTCAATAGTGCTATTGTTGTTTCTCTAAAAACTTTACATTAAATTTTTATGAACTGTGATGAACGGCAGCTTTTCAGCAATCCAGTTTTACGAACATATTATATTTGATTAAATGTACCTTCACTTTTTCAACTACTCACTTTGGTATTATGAACGCATATATTGGATAATAGCTGCTTAAAATTCCGTACGTTTGGTCACAATAGCAACCAGATTAGTACATTTGCGATGTCAAATATTGGCTCTGTTTGGCTGCCAATTTTCAGCTCTAGATTCACCACCACATAGACAGTTTGACTAACCTACCTTCACAAGCTTAGTGTGCTTTTCCGGCAATGTATGTCTGAATTGTCTAAAGCTATTTCATCTTCCAGAGTAGGAAACTATAGATAAACATAAGCTTCACTGTTCAAGATTCATTAAGTGAATTAATTTTGTTTGTAGATAATTCTCATGGTTTTAAACTGCATGCTAAAATGTTTACACAAGCATTGATTTACATGGTATTTATTTTGGTAGTATTAGATAAAGGCTGCATTTTTTGCCACTGAATCGCGGGGCTGAATGGACTGATAATCTTGTGTTCACTTCTACAGATGTGACGACAAGGTTCTTATTTTGCGCTGGAAAGGAAAATTTTGACACACAGAGAGTTCAAGCTCATTTTGAAAATCCCCCAAGCACAGTGGTAATTTCTGAAAGAACAAAACCAGTGCTGAACCATATTTTGGGCATTAACTTCCCAATTGAGTTGAGTTACCAAACTAACTGGTCCGATTTTCCCAAAGGCTTGCCCTGTTGTTATAGTAAGCAATATATATTTTGAAAGCCTTTCATGAAAACGAAAATGCTTCCTATATTAATTTTGAAAATAAGTTTGAAATACACCTTAACTTCAGCAAAAAGAATTAAGGTTAAGGGTCTGGATTCTGTGTTCTAGTTCTATCATGAGTCCTATTATACACTCTTGGCAAGATCGACGTTCTTCAATAATACTGTAAGCATAAACCATGTAGTCAGTGCCCGTTGTATCACATTCACAGGTACAAATTCTGTGTGAATGGTTTGACAGGTCTTTAAAGTTTGCCTTAATTTGATATAGAATATGCTAACCTGCACAATAAGTTAACCTGCCGAAGATCACCCGACTGTTGCTGGTTCGGCCTTTTTGAACGGTGCTCACACACGACCTACGAATTTCGATTAAAGGTTTAAACAATGTTTTCCCACTTGGGGTGAATCTCAGGTTGACCCATTGACCCTCTCTTTCTATGTCTAATTATTATAGCTACCTGATAGCGCTTTTGCCTCTATGCGCTGCTTTGCACAGATTATCAGTTAAGTACCACTGCATTAAATTTAGTTGGAATTATATAATGAAGCAAAAATCCTTGAACTCGTCTGCGTGAATAACCAGAACTTCAGTTTTTTAAAGACTGGTTTATTTGAGAAACAACACGACACTGAAAAATCAAAATAAAAAATTATTGGTGTTAGATATTTGTATTCAATGAGACAAAAAATGTATTGAAAGTAAAAACACTTTTCCTGCTGTGCCTCAGCGCAGCAGGTTGTTTAAATTTGCTCGGTACTTCATTTTGCACTCAGGTACCGTATATAACATACGTTTTTGCATAAATGCACATCTTTAGTGCATTAAGATAGGAAACCCATGATTTGTGTGTCGACGTTGCACAGAAACTTTTTGCACATGCAAATTACGCATATATATGTGCTGAAAACAGTCATTGGTGCATTCATAATCGCAAACGTATTGAGACGCGCGTCGACGCATCAGATTGTAACATGCCGTTTTAACGGTTTAAAATCAGTTGTAACGAATTTATGCTAACGAACGCATGCAGACGCTTCCATCCATACGCGCGTCGACACGCGTCTACGCGCGTCTGCTTGCACCTTCTTAATTATTGAAGCCGAAAATTATGCAATGGTCTGTTCTGCTGTTTTAAGACTTCCAGATTACGCAAGTTTTGCTTCCCTTTCTAGTTGACTGTGAACTGTGAGCGAGCAATATGATATTCTGAATTCGGGCCAGCAATTAAAATACAGAAACATGTACTTGCATTTGTCAACCGATCTGTAAGTAGACCTTTGATGTCCACGGGCCGGATTTGTCACCATACTTATTTTATTTGATTTTGAGATTAATACTAATCTTAAATAGTTAACGCAAGTGCTCCCAAGAAAAGCTTTCCGCTGCGCAGCAGGCCTACGATTTATAAAAATGTTCCTCTAACAAAATAATCCTTTTGCAGACAATATTGCTTGTTGCCAATATGTTCTCAATTTAAACTTTGTCTGAATAAACAGTACCATCTGAGCATATGCATAATCATTAATTGTAATCCTAATCCCACTTGAAGACTTTTCTAAAACTATTCTTCACTAGTTCGGTATGCTTTTAATCTGTCGAATTCTTGAAAAAAGTTTCTTATTTTATGAGGAGAGAAAATCCCTTTTCCTGTTATAGTGCTTTCAAGTTTTAAGACCAACCGCCATTGCAGGTTCACCCTTTTGTTTTCGTATCATTTCTTCAGCAGATTCCATTAGTCTTTTGGGCTATCATTTCTCATATATCACTGTCCTTATTTCCACACATTTTCTTAATTCACGTATTAGTTTAAGCCTGTTCCTTGCGGCCACTGCCTTTCTTGCCTTTGGAGAATAATGTATACGTAATTTTTGATGCAAATAGCTCCAGCTTTGCCTTTCTAAGCCGATGAAAATAATAGCTCCTCCCTCACGAGTTATATTTGGCAACAGGGTGAAGTAGTCTAACATTTTCAACGTCCAATATGAGCCGTCATTGAGCTGTCAATGGAGTGATGGAAGCTAAGCAATTGCTCATTTAAAATCAATTTGTTTTGATACTAATTATTTAATTAGCAGAGCCTGAAATTAGTTGTTCAGCCTGCTAGCTAGACCAACTATGTATGATTAAAACAAATCACATGTTAAGGATCTCTTAAAACTAGTGTTGGTGAATAATTATCGACTGGATAGAATACGACCATGCCTGTACGTTCACCGGCGGTTGATATACTGAAGCGTTTGCAATAGTCCTGTCTGTAGATCCACTTTTAAAATACGTGAAATAATTTATTATTAATAAATTAATTACAAATAATATATAATTGAGTAGTACATTGTGTAGTGATTACTTACATTGGTTGGTATCCATTGGCCACCCGGAAACGGTCGACCGACGAAAAGTGTCTCCTGCCAGCAACAATACTGTTTGAGACTCACATAAAGATGGCTTTGATTTGAAAAATTAATTTTAAATTCAGTTTAGGTTTGGTTTCATACACAGATTAATAAGATTTAGTGCATAATTTCTGTTTTTACCACGTGTTAATTTCTTATCCTCATAGAACAGATATTTCAATAGGAAACCTTTGAAGGACTTATCTATTAGAATAGTTTTAGGTTTCTATAATATGGAAACTATTTCGATTTCACTTTGTGAAACGTATATTTGGAGCTTTACTTTTAATTAGAAAAATAGAGTTAGAATTCATTGGGAGGTAAAAGTTATATTAACTTAATAACTTATTTTCAGCGCATTTTTTACAGCTTGGATTTAATTGTGGGTAATACGATTTGCTGCTGACATGGGTAATACTATCGACAGTGTCGGCAATA
Source organism: Trissonchulus latispiculum (assembly GCA_030248195.1). Lineage (NCBI taxonomy): Eukaryota > Metazoa > Nematoda > Enoplea > Enoplida > Ironidae > Trissonchulus > Trissonchulus latispiculum. The sequence continues at coordinate 8,056 of JASAND010004678.1, forward strand.
CCATAACAGATAAAATGGACAGCGTCGGTAACTCAGTGACCGATACATTGGGCACTATAACATCAAAGATCGACAGCTTAACAACGATGGTGGATAAAGGTAATACCCTTAGTGTCTTATTAATTAATATGTTGGGTCTGGCTTTTCCTGATATTGTTTTTTGAATCTGAGGATAGTGAAGAATTGTTGCTCAGCGACTTAAAACTCTCCAAGATTACTACACAATAAGAGGGATGGGGAGGGGGAAGGGGTCGCCTGGTAAGGTCGGTACCGCCCAATATAATTGAAATTTTGGTCCTAATTTCAATTCAATTAAGACTTCTAAACATTTTCGTCCCTCCTTCCGGGAAACTTCTTGCACAGATATAATTTGCACAACTAAATTGCCAGTGCTGTGTATTGGATATGTAAAAGGCACACTGTGTAATTGACCGTGTATGTACGACGAAGTAACAGTGTAATCAGTACATGATAGAGACCCTACTTATTGTTTGTCAACATGTTCATCAGTATAGCCTAAAAACAAAATAAACCCTGAACCAGTATTTTATGCATAATTAAGGTTAAGCAGATTTATTTAATTTAAGTGATTGTTTAGATACCCAAATAATGTTCAAAGAGTTTGACCTTGATGGAGATGGATTAATTACAGAAGAAGAATTTCGAAGAACAATGCGCCGATTAGGACATGAACCGACGGTATTAGAAACTGCAGCCCTTTTCGTAGCCGCTGACGAAAACAAGGATGGAAAAATTAATATTTATGGTAATTTCAAATTGATTCGAAGAAACTGAGAATTAGGTCACTATGTAAATTCAAAGTAATAGCAGCTGAACAATTGCTTTTCATGCTGACAAATATAACAAGGGACCCCTAAAAGGGGACAGTTCTGCGTTTGAGCCTTAGAAAAAAATGTAACGTCACCTTACCAAAATTAAAAGATTGATAAAAACTTCTGAAAAAATGTAACAAAACTTCGATAGAGCTGCTTGGAATTAGTGCTTTGACTTACAGTGCGTCAAAATCCTGGTTGTTTGTACGTGTCCCTTGATAAACTTGATTTCAAGTTATTTTGATGCTTTTAAACTTTTCATGGTCAGTTTGTCATTCATTTTCAAGTCAAAGGGTTTAAATAATAGACTTGGTTTGTCCTGCACCCTCAGCGAATATTTGAGAGTATATATGCAGTGTTGTTGTCGGCCTAGTCGTTGTCGACCAGGCCATCCGGCATCCTGGACGTCGTTAGCCAGTTTAGGATACTTATACCAAAGGATACCAAAGGATATTTATTACTTGCCAGTGAACAAGTATATATAAGCCAGAGCAAAGGAGCTGCTTTAGATTTATATCTTAAACTTGGAATCAAGTGAAAATGATTCTGTTTAAAGCGGTGATTTGTTTAGATGACATCAACTTTAAACAATCATTCTTCTATCATTATTCAGCATCACCTATAGTTAGTAAACAGATTTCTAAATCAAAATGAACATTTTTGTGAACAACAGTTTTTTGCTCAAGTGATAGTCTTAAAGTCTTCATCAAACGTAACCAGTCGGCTAGCCAGCTACTTGTGAACTCTTCTCAAAATCTGCTGATCTCATTTGCATAAATGCTGGCATCCTTTACAACAACCTTCGACTCGAAATTTGCCATTTGAAATTTTGAAATGGTTTGATATCGTAAGAATTTTGGTTTAAAGGGGGCGGGATAAGAGAAAACGAAGAATATTGAGGCACTCAGACGCACAATAATCACCGCAAAAACTAAGAACTTATTGACTGATACAAAAAGTAAATATACTTTAAATTAAATTTTACATTACTAGCAGGCCCCTTTCGGTTAAAAAACTGAGCGAAACACTATACTAGGCTAGTGATGAAGATAGGCGACGATTGAGTTGAGCAAGCCGTTCATAGTGCAATTCCTGCTAATTTCCGTGTAAATAGTTCTGCCTCCAGGCGGAACAAGAATAAGAGAAAATTTTGATATTGTGCATCCTGACCTGCATACAAGTTCGTGCTAGCCCATCTTTATGCAATAGGAGTTATGTTGATTACCCTAATTAACTTAATAGTTTGTAAGAAAATATTTTTGTAAGACAAATATCTGAGTCATCATATTTTTCTTAATAGAACTACTTTTGTTTCAGAGTTTCAGTCTTTACTGCGTCGTTCTCCCACCTTGAGCTGTCTCCAAGCTGCCTTTCAAAGTTTTGATCTGGACGGAGACGGATACATTAGGAAGTGTGAATTCAAAAAAGTAGCACAAAAACTCAAATTTGCTTCCAATGATGCAGAAATATCTAGACTATTTCATGAAGGCGATTTGAATAACGATGGCAAAATCAGCTTCATTGGTATGCTTCTAAATTTTCAGCTCGTTTATAAAGTAATATTAACAAGAGTGACACTCTTACACTACCATGAACAAATCATGCTAGGTATGCTCGGTGCGTTAGCTCGGGACTCCCCCCCCCCCGAAGTTCCGGGGGGGGGTCCCACTTTGCACTATCTACACGCTATCATATAAGCGTGTGTCTGCTCGCTGATTGGCCCATTAGCCTAAGGCTTACTGTAATTAGTAATTTTTAATTATTTTATAATAACTTTAATTAGGTTAATGCAATTAAAAAAGTAACTCGACAACTTTGTAGTATTTTTTCTGCTCTTTCCAACGATATAGAAATTGTTGCAAATTACATTCCTTCGAATTTTTGTATTATGCAACAATTTTTAATCATTGAAAAGAGCAGAAAAAATGCTACAAAGTTGTCGAGTTAGTTTTTTAATTGCATTAACCTAATTAAAGTTATTATTAATTAATTAAAAATTACTAGTAAAATGTCTACTGTAAGCCTTAGGCTAATGGGCCAATCAGCGTGCAGACACACGCTTATATATATATATATATATATATATATATATATATATATATATATATATATATATATATATATATATATATATATATATATATATATATATATATGAAGGCGTGTAGATAGTGCAAAGTGGGACCCCCCCCCGGAACTTCCGGGGGGGGGGGTCCCGAGTTAACGCACCGAGCATACCTAGCATGATTTGTTCATGCTAGTGTAAGAGTGTCACACTCTTATCTATTATATACTCTTGATATTAATTGATTGATTGATTGATTATTATGAAAATAGCTTAGCTCCAATTCGATTAACTTCTCTCGTTTCATTTATTTCACTAGATTTTCTAAATAAACTACAACCTTTAAAACTCAATTTTAGAATTCTGCCAGTTGCTAAAGTCTCAAGCTTTGCGTCGAAGTCTTCGAGAATTATTTCGGCAATCTGACACCGATAAAGACGGTCTGATTTCGTATGAAGAATTTGAACGGATGTGCCAAAATCTATCTCTAGGTCGAGACCTGCCTGATGTCAAGCATATTTTTGAAGCCATTGATGCTAATACTGATGGAAAAATTAACTACGAAGGTTGTTTATTTCTGAGATTAGCTGTAACTTTGTATTCCTAATATTATTAAGTTGAGCAAAATAATTACCAGATTTTAAGCCCCTCTGGATGTGACATGTGAGCGTGAGTGCACTTGAATCTGAATGTCATTAAAAGTTTCCCTTGCACAATTTTTATTTTGTATTTCCGAAACATTCTCAATTGCTTCACCAATTGCTCAGACTTTGAGTTATTTGCATCTTGCTCCATTTCAGCTCTGTGCAGTCTGTTTTGTGTTGTACCTATTATTTGGCTACATAAATGCACGAATATCACATTCCTTCTGCAGGACACTGTTATCGGGACTTGTACTTGTATGCAGCTTTTTCATATTTATATTATCAAGAGTATATTATACAAGAGCATGTGACAAGTGTCACACGCTCTGTTATCAGCTCGCGAGCCATGCTCTGCGCGATAACGGCCCACCCTCCCTCCTCTTATCAGCTCGCGAGCCATGCTCTGCGCGCTCCTCTTATCAGCTCGCGAGCCATGCTCTGCGCGATAACGGCCCACCCTCCCTCCTCTTATCAGCTCGCGAGCCATGCTCTGCGCGATAACGGCCCACCCTCCCTCCTCTTATCAGCTCGCGAGCCATGCTCTGCGCGATAACGGCCCACCCTCCCTCCTCTTATCAGCTCGCGAGCCATGCTCTGCGCGATAACGGCCCACCCTCCCTCCTCTTATCAGCTCGCGAGCCATGCTCTGTGCGATAACGGCCCACCCTCCCTCCTCAGAGCATGGCTCGCGAGCTGATAACAGAGAATGTGACGATTATCAAACTCTTATTAATTTATATACGCATGATATTATTAAATGTGAAGAGCCACTAGACTTCGTTTCGTCTACCACTGCTCAACTGTTGTCTGTTGTCAACAGCCACTAGAACCATTTTGGAGAGGAAGAGAGCTGAGACCAATTCGCGGTTCACACTTTTTGGTTCGCTTTTTGTTGACTCCATATTAGAATGTCTCTCTCGTTGCAAAAAGGGATAGAAAGAGATTACGGTAGCCACGCATTGGGATGATTGGCAAATCAATTTTTGGACTGGAATCACAGGGTGAAAACTGGAAAAGGTCAACCAGATGCCAGTAATTTTTCAATTTAATTTGCTAAATCATGCTACCTCTACAAGCAGGATTTGCTGATTAAATTCTGAAACGATGATTATACTTCTTTCCGAGGTAGTTGAAGCTATTTTGATGCTCCCTCGCTAAGCAAAAGGTGAGCTTCTGTTGTCTGATTGCATCCTTAGAAATCTTCCAGTAGAAACTACAGGAATCACTTTTGCAGATGATAAATACAAAAGCTTTTGTAGAAAATACAGGTTAACTCTTGTAATTTCTACAGGTCCATTCTTGGTAATATTTACCGGATATACTTTGGTAGAATAAATTACAAGTTAGACTAGTAGTCAGTATTCTGTAGTTTTTACTGGTTTACAGATTTACTCTACAGGAAAGTACTCGATCAACCCGTGGGTGATCTTTTTGTAACGGCCGCTCCCTGCCGAAAATATTTTGGGAGCGCCCGCCCCCCCCGCACCAATCCCCCCGTTTCCATTAACAAGTCGCTCCAGTAAAATTTACAGCTTTTGTTTTGTAAAAACTACAGGTTTGGTATCTGATTTAGCACTGTCAAAAAATTTGAACAAAACTACAGGTTTCTTCAGTATTTTCTACAGGAAACTCGTGTAATGAAAACTACCGGTTTTTTAGTAGTTTCTACAGGAAAGTCCTGTAATTTTTACTAAGAGGCCGGTAAAAATACAAAAGTTACCTTTGTGGAAAGCTCAGGACGCACAGGAAGCTCCGCTAGTGACTGACCGCACAGGAGCACTTTTGTAGAAAACTACAAGAATTCCTGTAGCTATTCTACAGGAGTCTTTTTAAGAGTGTGACTGTAAGAAACAGGTATGAAATTACGTTCTTCCGAGGTGTGGCAATCTTCCAGCATCTGCGCATTGTGGTGGAGCACCGTTCATCATGCGAACTTTTGCTACATACATGTGTCGATTTCCTGCGGATTTTTTAGTTCCTTGCTTCAATTTTATTTCGATGTTTTCCTGCATTGATAGAGGCTTTTATGTTTAGTCACTGTTCATCCCAGCTAATTAAAAAGAGGCTACTGAACAGAGCAACCTTACGTAACAGATAACCCATTTTCTCGAAGTAATCCTCATTTTGCTCTTCATCTTCATGTTTGTTTTGGTCTAATCTTGTTAAGATTTAAGCATTCATTATGGGTTGGAGTTCCAGTAGATAATTATAACAGTTTCCCCTCTCTGCTTCAGTTGTGGTATCTGTAAATTGCTGCGTTACTGGATAATTGAAATTCTGCCTTTATAAATCTGCGGCAACTGTAAGGAACACGTTTTGTGATGAATTAAGTTGCAGTTGCCCTGTCGTAAATAGAGACAGCTATAAAATAGGTACAGTTATCTCCTGCTGTATAACACACAGACATCTCCCCAGTGCTTTGAGGATTAGTAATGTCAGATTTAAGAATATTTGCAAATGAAAGAACGAACGAAACTAAGATGTGCTGTACAGCATCGTCTCGGACCCGAAAAAATTCGGGCCTGAAGTGGAGATCGAACCAACAACCTTTGGCTATCTAGACCAACGCTCTACCGAATGAGGCACCCCACCAAGGCACAATGGAACGAAGCTTGAGTTTGAATTAGTTAACTGTAGTTATATTCTAGAGGACACTTTCGCCCCAGCAAGTACAGTCACAGTGCAGTGCAGATCTATGATTTTGCAAAATTGAGTATGAGCAGAATGCAATTGCCCGAGGCGCAGGCGAGTCTAAAACAGAGGTGATCACGAGGGCACTACTGCATCGTGAACCTTGACAAATGACAACCCATTAACTCCGCCAAAAGGATACTCCTCTGGTTGGTCAACGCTTTGATGGACTTGGATATGTACAAACAAGATTAATTATAGGGGGAATGTTGGTGCATCAGCATAATATACACGCATTAAAATTCGTTAGCTGTTACTTTCAGGCAACAGAACTTTTAAACGTATTGACTAGAAACAAAAATATAGGACCAAATTTCTTGTCTGTGGTAGATCGTGCGGATCACAAAATCGGATCTTTTGCGCTTTTCCCCCAGCCCTAACTTTTGATTTTTTGATCAATAACTTTGAAATTTGGTGTGGGTGCATACTGGAGGCTGAGGCTGGAGGCTTTAAAATTTTAGTTTGGTAAGGGGGGACCAAGGGGAACCAAAACATTTTTTAAAAAATTTTGCTGAAAACTTGCATACAGGGGTTTTCGGGGACGCTGAGTACGAATCTGAACTCCGTTTTTCAATTCAGCTTTTCGTTAGCTCAGTATAAGCAAGAGTACATAATATAAGAGTGTGCCACTAGGCACACTCTATGTTATCAGAGCAAAAACTATGCTCTGCTCGCTAACGGCCCACCCACCCCCCGCAAATCAGACCCATCACTTCAAAGAATTTTGTGCGCTATGTTTGTGTTAAAAAGCTCGAAGCAAGCACAAAATTCGCGGACGCACTGCTTGTGTTTTCGCTTAAGCTTAAGCACATAAACATAGAGCGAGTGAGCGTACCCCCGTTTCAACTAGGTACTGATTTGCGGGGGGGGGGGTCACTAGGGTCTGATTTGCGGGGGGGGGGGGGGTTTGGGCCGTCAGCGTGCAGAGCATAGTTTTTGCTCTGATAACATAGAGCTTGCCTAGTGGCATACTCTTATAATTATGTACTCTTGGTATAAGCTTACATGTTAAGCTTACAGCTTTAGCTTATATGTACTGCGCTAACGAAAAGCTGAATTGAAAACGGAGTTCAGATTCGTACTCAGCGCCCCAGAAAACCCCTGTATGCAAGTTTTCAGCAAATTTTTTTCCAAAAAATGTTTTGGTTCCCCTTGGTCCGCCCTTATCAAACTAAAATTTTAAATTTTTTAAAAGATTTTTAAAATTTTAAATTTTTTTAATTTTTGAATTCATCAGCCTCCAGTATGCACCCACACCAAATTTCAAAGTTATTGGTCAAAAAAATCAAAAGTTAGGGCTGGGGGAAAGCGCAAAAGTTCCAGAAATTCCATGTTCGTACTAGAAGTCGGTACATGCAGATTGAATTTGGTTGTGGACTATGCAGAACAAATCACCTTCAAATTGAGCATTGGCGAATTTCAACATCATTAATTTCTTTTTCATGAAACACTTCTTTTAAATTTCCTCCATGTAAACTAATCTTTTGTTTATATATAACAGCGTTTCTAACAAAATTTAGGTATTTGTAATAACGGTGATATTTTATTTTAGAGTTTGCTTCCGCTTTTATGGAGCAAAATGTTCAACAAAATCATAATTCAACGAAACAAGGTAACCAGAGATGAGGGAATTGTTCATAATTTAAATTTGTAGCAGTCTATGCAACTATAAGCCTGTGGGCAAATTTGTTAAAACCTTCTCGAGTTCAGAATCTCTCAACTACCTAAGTCGTCGGTCTTTGATGACAGCAATCTATTTGGTGCTAAAAATTTTATGAATAAATGGTTAATCATGCTTTGACTTATGTCGAATACTGTAATTCATTAAAGCAGGAAAACAAAAGGTAAATTTAAATTTTCAGTAATTTCTCGAATCAGTTTCACGTTGGCAAAAATTTTTGTCTGGCTGAAATCTCATCGACAAAATGGATCTAATTTGGCTCGAGTTGCTAACCCAATATCTTTTTCAATCTGAATAATTGCGGATATAAATATTTCAGAGAAGTTTAGCTAGAAGACTTAAGAAATCGAGAACTTTTTTCATGAAGCTGACTTTAATTACGCGACTATTACTTAATTATTATAATGTTTGTGTAACAACTGTATCAAACTATAAAGAAAATATTTCTGATTTGTAGATATTTATTGTTTGTTATATTACAGAATATGATGTAGTGTTTCGTGAATTTGACATCGATGGAGATGGCTATATTGATGAGGAAGAACTTTTCCGGAGCTTGCGAAGACTAGGACAGCGTCCGACCAGGCTCGAAGTAAAAGCCTTGTTTGACAGCGCCGATTCCAACAAAGATGGAAAAATTGATAGAAATGGTAAATGGATGTGGATGGAGCAAAGCAGACATTTTTGTAATTTCTTTTTCACGTAAGTGTTCCAGTCCCTTACACTGACGTAACTGTAGGTGGGAATATATCCATAAACGTTTCTTTTCTTTCTACTTTTTGAGTTTCTGGTCTGCTCAGCTTCAATTATGTTTTGTCTTTTCTGTGTCAGAATTCCAGTGGCTTATGCGTCAGGCTCCAGATATCAATACACTCCAGCACATGTTCCGATTATTTGATCTGGACGCTGATGGTGGTATAACGCATGATGAGCTCAGAATCGCCATGAAAGAAATGGGTCATGAACTGTCTTCCTCGGAATTAGACAGCATGTTTCAAAAAGCTGACTCTAATGCTGACGGAGTCATTAATTTTGAAGGTACTCAATTATTTCTCGAGTTCACCGAAATTCTTAATCGGACCACTTCCACTAATCTTAAGAAAGATACAATAGTAGGTAGAAAACAATATTTTACTACTGATTATAACTTCTGGGCTCCATGATGGCAGCACATTATAGTTATCCATTTGTAAGCACATGGGTTCAAAGAATCTTAAAATTCAATCTAAAAAAATAAATCGATCGAATATATAATCAGAAATGTATATAACTGACATTTCTCCGATACATATCTGCGTTTTATATAAATCATTAAAACAAAGAAGGAGAGAGATTCGTAGATAGGTGTTTTCTAGGAGTTTATGTATCCCGTATTTATGTCATGTATGGACGCTTCAGGCAAGTCTTAACGTCAAAACCGGACTATAACAGCTAGCTATCTTGTGTACTAATGAATAGTAACAGTTTCATCATTTCATCATCATCATCCATATATTATCTACTCTATTTAAGGCATATCTTTTGCAGAATTTGTTCGAATGATGAAGTCACAGCCTCTAAAGCAGTGCTTACGACAAGTTTTTCAAAGATTTGATGTGAATAAAGATGGTTATATCACTGAGAACGAGTTACGAATTGTCTGCCAAGAATTACTGCCAACAACAGCTGATGACGATGTTCAAGCAATTTTCAAAGCAGCCGACAAAAATCAAGACAATAGAATTAGTTTCGACGGTAGAAGATTGTGTTTTTAATCCAGATGACAAACTACGAGTACAATATGGCTACACTACGGTCTTCTGACACAAAAACGTGTTGGTCTGGGGAAGTGTTGTAAGGGAAGCAGGCATAGGAAAGATTGATAATCCTGTAATGGGAGCTCAGCTGATGGTCCCGTGGTGTAGTGGTTAGCATGTCTGACTCTAGAGCAGAAGGGCCGTGGTTCGATCCCCGGAGGGACCAATTCTTTACTTTCAATGGTGAGTGAAAAGCTGAACCTCCCTCTTCCCTTCTCTCTTCTAGGTCCTGGTTTCGTGGGTACAAGGGTGCCTGACGCCTCCCGTTCGGGCTTGTCCTCGGTTTCTTCCTGATCCGCCAGCCCTGGTAGAAGCGCTACAGTGTTATCATTTCCACAGTGTTTAACATAATAATCATTGCAAAAATTACTAAATAATCTTCATAAATAGTTGATTAGAACTTTGGCTAACCATGAAGCTATCTGGTTAACCACGAAGAAAAAGAAAACTCGGACGAGTAATCCAGGCAGTCGTATCAGCTATTTACCACTGACCATACCTGTGTCTTTTGCTAGCTGTAGCCACCTGCACTTGTACATAGACTTACTGAAACAAACTGTCTGGTAGATAAAACCAAGAGTACATAATACATAAGAGTATGACAAGCGTCATGCTCTATGTATTATCAGCTTGCTACATCCTCTGCTCGCTATCGGCTGACCCCCCCATAAACTGTCAAAGAAATTCGCCCGCTATGTTAACACGCAACAGACGCATTTTGAACCAACTGACTAGTTGTGTTTTCGTTCTAAAGCGTGCAAGCATATTGCGCGAATTCGCTTTGATAAGGGGGGTCTGATTTATAAGGGGGGGGGGTAAGCCGTTAGCGTGCAGAGGATGTAGCGAGCTGATAATACATAGAGCATGACGCTGTCACGGTGAAATTTTTCCCCCTAGAAATTTTTCCCCCCGGAAAAATTTCACCGGTGAAATTTTTCCCCCCGGAAAAATATCACCGGAGAAATATTTCCCCCCGGAAAAATATCACCAGAGAAATTTTTCCGGGGGGAAAGATTTCACCGATACACTGTAATTGAAATTTTCAAGCAATTATCAACTTTCCAACCTATTTTTTTGCTGGAATATTATCTAATCAATTGAATAGAACCTCAATTTTTCCCTGGCATATTTTTTTACAACATTATCAAATAAGGAATGATCTCAGCTCCCAGGAACTAAAGTGACCCCCAACATTTAGGATAATATTTGTTTAGCGGGAATTATTCCTTTTTTAGAGTACTGAAACATAATTTTTTAGTAAAGTCGTTACAGAAATGCTCAATGGGAAAGATTAATGACTGCACTTGATCATTATTATCCACGGTGTTAATATGTTTTTGATCGTGTTCCCCTCACATTTGGTTGCGGTTTCAGAAGGAGCAGAAAAAATTCCAAAATTAATTCTTCTGTCCCCGAATTTTCGAATATTTATTTGTGGTTTATTGTATTAAATTTTTCACTAAATAAGATTTAGTTTAGATTAACCAAATTATTAACCCAATTTTAAATGTCCACTAAACTATACTTCTTTAAAATTTTCTGGAAAGAGTACCTAGAGCACGGTACAGGCGGACAAGAAGGGAATTCCCCCCCTCGGCGAAGTCGTCCACAAGGGGTTGCGAAATTGCTCCCCCAAGGGGTAAGAAAATTACCCAAAAAATATGTTTTACGGCTAAAATTTCCAGAAATTTTCTGGCTTTGCCTGAATTTTTTGCTTAAAATCACTATTTTGCTTTTTAAAAAACGTCTGAAAAATGTGTTTTGGCTAAAAAAATCGCTGTTCTTCGTTAAAAAATGGTAAAAATCGCTTAAAAATCGCTTTCAAAGGTACCCCCAAGAAAAATCGCTCTCACAAGGGGTACCCAAATTTGCTTCCACAATGGTCAGTGAAATTTGACCTCCCGTTCAGGTATGGAGCAGAGGGTAGATTGGAGTGAAGATTAATCCCCTTAGCTCGTCTAACTCAATTTAAGCTTGTGTTCCCACCTTTAATATCTTCAAGAGTGCATAATATAAGAGTGTGCCACTAGGCACACTCTACGTTATCAGAGCAAAAACTATGCTCTGCCCCCCAACGGCCCCCCCCCCCCCCCCCCCCGCAAATTAGACCCTTCACTTCAAAGATTTTTGTGCGATTTTTCTGAAAGGTCTAAACTCGTTCAACAACAGCTTAGCCTTTTCTCGAAAGTCTTGTTCGATGTGGAGCAAGCAGAGCGAGTCGATATACCATCATCAGTGGAGAAACGGCGAAATTGCCATTTTCTCGTCGATCTGATTAGCGATGTTTACGCTGACCTATTTAGTTTCATACAAACATACATACAAAAACACAAAAAAATCATTTCGAGACTTCCTACATCAGAGTTTAGAAAATGTTATGCTCACTAGTTCTGTGTTTGTAAGATCTTTGTTAATTTAATCATTTAAAATTGGGTTGCTTAATGAAATTTAATTTTAATTTAGTTTATTACATCAAATTTAAATTTAATTTTTATTTTAAATCAGAAATTTAAAAATACTTTAGTGAAAAGTTATTAGAAAAAATTTTAAGGAAGTATAGTTTACTGGACATTTAAAATTGGGTTAATAATTGGGTTAATCTAAACTAAATCTTATTTAGTGAAAAATTTAATACAATAAATCATAAATAAATATTCGAAAATTTGGGGACAGAAGAATTAATTTTGGAATTTTTCTGCTCCTTCGTTTTTGATCCCTTTTCCCAGACATTCTGAAACCGCAACTAAATGTGAGGGGAACACGATCAAACATATTAACACAGTGGATACATTAATAATCAAGTGCAGTCGTTTAATCTTTCCCATTGAGCATTTCTGTAACGACTTTACTAAAAAATTATGTTTCAGTACTCTAAAAAAGGAATAATTCCCGCTAAACAAATATTATCCTAAATGTTGAGGGTCACTTTAGTTCCTGGGACCTGAGATCATTCCTTATTTGATAATTTTATAAAAAATATGCCAGACAAAAATTGAGATTCCATTCAATTGATTAGATAATATTCTAGGAAAGAAATAGGTTGGAAAGTTGATAATTGCTCGAAAATTTCAATTACAGTATATCGGTGAAAACTTTCCCCCCGGAAAAATTTCTCTGGTGATATTTTTCCGGGGGGGAAAAATTTCACCGGTGAAATTTTTCCGGGGGGAAAAATTTTTAGGGGGAAAAATTTCACCGTGACACCGCTTTTCATACTCTTATGTATTATGTACTCTTGATAAAACCAATTAAATAAAGCGCCATTTTGTGCAGTATTTACAAATTTAGATTAGTGCGGTCAAAAATGCTACAGGATTTGTTGACATGATCACAGATAAAATGTTGAATTTGTTCCATTCTTTAGGATTTGAAAGGCAGGGGATCACATTAACAGCAAAAGCAAGCTCTGATTTTTTGATTGCTTTGCTTGTTTCAGAATTTTGTGATCTTCTTGCCGGGCAGGATTTAAAACCGTCTGACTGTCACACTCCTCCCAAAAGTAGGTCAATGCAGATAATTTTAGGATCTAAGTGAAAGATTTGCTTCCAAGCTCCTGTTATTAGGTAAAAGCATCCGAGTTGATCTAAGTTTGAGTTTCAACCCGGGTTTAGACTAGACCTTGATAGAAATTGACTGAAGGTCTGCTTAGTGCTGGAGCTAATTACAGTTTAATAGACTTGCTTCGTTCTCCAACAATCTTTTTGCTCATTTCATATAGCTAATTGGATCTTCAGGTAAAGATCCCGTTTTCGATGAATTTGATCTTGATGGTGATGGTTATATTAACCGAGACGAGTTTTATCGGATTCTGCGACATCTGGGACAGCAGCCTTCTGTAACAGAAGCCAGTGTAATGTTTGAATCTGCTGACAAAAATCGAGATGGAAAGATCAGTGCATCAGGTATGAAAATGAAACTGTGTTTGGATTGGATTACGACAACTGTCTTGCTTAGACAATTTTGAAAAGCAATCGATAAAACGTAGCTACTGCCTGCAGTAAAACAACACGTTGAATAAAGCGATTGTACATTCACTGGAGATCGATTTATCTGAAAATAGATTATATGTTTAAAGAGGTGAATCACATGCAATAACGAAAACAGTTTTTCGGATTCTGGTTTTTTTCGAACTAACTTAATTTTGTGTCATGCCTGTCTGCCTGCCTAGTCTCATTTTGTTGTAGAATATTTAGATATTAATTCTTAGCTATTTTAGTACTAACTCAAAAGATGCATTACATATGTATATAGCAGTTACTGTTTAGAATATGCTGATCTGATGAAAATGTGTCCAACCTTGGAATCTCTAAGGTCAATTTTTGCCCAATTTGACAAGAATAATGATGGCCTAATCAGCGAATCAGAATTTGCTGATGTCATAGAGACTTTGAATCAACCATTGAGTCGATCTGAAATAGGACTAATTTTTAGGGAAACGGACATAGACCATGATGGCTACGTAAATTTTGTTGGTACATTAGTTACATACATTGCATTTTAGCTGTTCTGGTGGCTTATCCACAAAAATAATTACATGTAATATTAACACTGACGGGGCGGTTAAACGACTGTGAACGACTGTGTGTTTTATGAACTTGCAATCAGAGTTGGCTCTGGGTCCACATTTTCGGACCCGGCCTGTACCCTGACCCGTCCAGACCAGGAGTCCGGGTAGCAGTCGCATAAACCGAAACTTGAGTAAGGGTAAGTAAGTAAGTAAGTAAGTAAGAGTAAGTAAGTAAACAAAGTACAAAAATATCTAGAAGTTTTCGATGCTACAATAACAGATGGTAACTGAATCCATGCAAACCTTCATTTTGACTCAATAATGTCAGTTTTAAGATGTTTCTTTCAGTCATTTATGCTGGACCTGGATTCTAGCAAGATTTAGACCCCCGGACGGGTTGAGGGTACCCGCGGGTACGCGGACACGGTTGTCAACTCTGCTTGCAATTGCATGGCATTGTCCTATTTATTGCACTTTGTCTCAAATTCTACTGACACTAATTAGTCCAGCGATGGCTCTCACATGTAGTCTGGCAATGATACCAGCCAAGTGTATACTTGTGTTGGATCACATATATTTTTATATCACATTCTTCAATTTATTATCTCTACTTTTTGCGCGATGTTGGCAATGTAAACAGCTACAGTGCAATAAAATAATAGGAATAGTTTTTATATGGAAAACTTGAAATTTCTAAAAACCAAAAGGAAAAACCTACTGCAAATTTTGAGCCAGTTATGTTTTGGAGCACTGGTTTAGGTGTACGTTAGATTTCAGTCAATTGTTGTAGTTGTTTTTGTTTTCAGAATTCAGTCAATTGATGAGGCGCCATCCATTCTTGAAAAGCATCTACGCGATCTTTCGACGTTTCGATAGCGATGGTGACGGATACATTACCGAAAAGGAATTTCAAGCCTCATGTATTCGCTTACAACTAGATCTTCCGCCAGCTGAAATTCGCAAACTATTTATTTCGGCTGATAAAAACAAAGATGGAAAGATAAACTTTCAAGGTAAACGTTTTCAAAATATCTGAAGCAATTTACACGTTGACAAACTCCAAACAAAACAAAATCCGATAATCCGTTCTCTAATAATGCCATTGACCACACTTCTGTTCACTTTTGATTTAACCATGTGTTTTATTGTTTCCGGAGCTAAAATATTCAAAATTCATATATACTTCATTACAAAATACACTCCTGAAAATGCCCACTCCAGCTATTACGGCGAAATTTGAACTGGCTTATGTAAAAACAATTTTTGTATAATTTGAATTACATGTGTCTACAGGTTCTTGAATGTCTCCAATTGTTTTGCAGAGTTCTCAGGGATGCTACAACAGAAGCTTACTTTTCCTAAGATTATAAACAAACGTAAGTACCATAACGTCTATTAGTTTTCAATATACCGTAGCTTTTGCAACCTAATTCTCTCCCAGTCGACAGTGATCATAAAGATAGAACAGTTTAGCTGTTCCAATTATCTAAAAACGAAAACCCCTTCCCCGAAAACTTGATTTTCCTGTTTTTAGATTCAGAAGCTATTTTTAAAGAGTTCGACTTGAATGGTGATGGATTTATCACTAAAGAAGAATTGCAAAGGGCTTTGCGAAGAATAGGCCAGCAGCCATCTGAGCTCGAAATCAACGCTCTCTTCTTATTAGCTGACGCTGATGAAGATGGAAAGATCACTTTCGATGGTAAAAATGCATTGATTCCTGAAAAAATTAAAAATCGAATGAATTTTACGATTCCAAGGGAATTAGGATTGACATGGAGTGGTGAAGCAGTGGTGGTGAAACTCTGACAATAAGTCTGCCTCGTTTAAGAAAATGCACTAGTAGCTAAATATTGTAAATTCTCTGTTTGGAGTTGGTCTTTTAACTTTTATGTGTAGAATTTGACGTGCTATTGTCATCAGTATTCATTGCTGCTAATTTGAAAAAGATATTTGCAAGCCTTGATTTGGATCATGACGGATTCATTGTGGAATCAGAACTTCAGGAAGCGTTTCCAAAGCTCGGATTTGCTCTCAACCCAGATGAAATTAGGTCTCTGTTTCTTGATGCTGATAGAAACAAAGACGGAAAAGTTAGCTTTCAAGGTAAATGTAAATATACATACATATGTTTTTACGTTTTTACCTTCTATCTTGCTAATCAAGGTACAGGCAAGTCTAAAGCCTATTCTCAAAAAAAGATTCATATTCGCTGATTTGGAAAGCGGAAAATTGGAGAGATATACGTTCATATTCTCTTAGTCTTTTTATCTTGTATGAATGCTAATATTTTAAGCTCCTCCGTCTGATATGTTCCTCCTGTGAAGTTCTTAAGAAAACTTCTATTTATGCAATTCTCATATATAATGACGGAACATATCTTTTTAAAAAACTGTTTTTCATTTTCAAGACACTACACCTCTTTAGATCAGTTTTACGTCGGTTTTCAAGCCCCAAAATAAAAGAATTCGAAACTTTACCTCTTAGACAATGTTAGGTTTTGTAAATGTTTTACGGCTTATTTTGTCTTACTGGCCAAAAGTGAAGTACATACTCAACGAACTACAGTAAGTACCCAACGAACTACATAAACTATATGGTCTTATTTATATTTTATTTTAGAGTTCGAGCAATGCATAATTAAGCCGAGGCAGTTTCAGCTAGCTCTACTTCAGGTTTTCAGTCGATTCGATACTGACAAAGACAACCACATAAATGAATCCGAATTTGGTGTTCTCTGCAAAAAGCTTTGTCCTACAGCCACTCCGGAGACTGTGGAAGCTATGTTTCAGGGCGCTGATACTGACAAAGACGGATTTATTGATCTCAGAGGTAGTATCTAATACCTACGGCAAAAGAATCAGGAATGCTATGGAAAATCAAATATATATCAGCGAGTTTTAATTCTAGATTTCACTCTTTTTATAGTCAACCATTAAAAATAAAAACACCTACTAATTGCAACGACTTGAGTATTGAGTAAGTGCTGATGGAAATAACCACTGATGAACGATTACGCAGAGTTGGACGCGGGCCGCGGGTACCCGCGGGGCGGGCTGGGGCGGGCCGAAATTTACTATCCGCATCGGCCTGCGCGGACTGATTTTTGGAGTGACAGTATAACTTTTAAGTTTAAATTTAGAAGCTTAACTTAACACAATATTTTAAACTATGAAACCTAACCGAAAACCTAACCTGAATTAACGGATCTTGTCTCTATTACCCCCACCACCAGTCAAAATTCATAAAACTTGACCAATTGAGCTAAAATTTGGGATGCGCATGTTTTCGACCACGCTGAGTTCAAATATCGCAATCATCAAAAAATTTTCGATTTCGTAAAATTAGTTTTTTCGATTTGGGGGACCATGGAAAACTGAAACAGTTTTGACTTCGACTTTGCTGAAACGCTGTATAGGTATATATACGTTTTCTGGGTCGTAGTATACGAACATGATGTCTGTTTTCCGATTCAGCATTTTGCTAGCTTACATCTTAAGCTTACAACCTTAGCTTAGATCGAACAAACAAAAATTTTAAACAAAAAACTGGCTTCAGATTCGTGTTTTACGACCCAGAAGCCCTCTGTGTGGACCTATTCAGCAAAATAAAAGAAAAAACTTTTGGGCTTTCTTTGATCCCCCTTGCGAATTGAAAAAATTCGAATTTTTCGAAATCGTAAAGTTTTTGCGATTTTTGAAATCAGCATGCTCGACTCAAAATTCTTAAAGCTTTGAGCTATAATTTGGCATCTATATGTATAGATGCCAAATTAGGTATAGCTCAAAGCTTCAGGAATTTTGAGTGGTGGAGGTAATAAAGACAAGACCCGAGTTAAGTACTGACTGTGAATTTTTTAATTTTAACTTGCAAATACTGCATAATGCATATGTTAAATCTACTATTAAGACAGGAGCACCTTATTGGGAATTTTGTGTGATGTGGCCAGAGTTGGTTTAAGTTTATTTAACACTTTCACTGCGGAAGTCCCACCGGTGGGACTTCAGCATCTGTTTCAGCCATGCGGAAGTCCCACGGGTGGGACTTTTGAACTATGTTTTTGTATACGATTCGTAGAAAAACGCACGGAATTAATGCTATCAAATGCTATCGCCGTGTGTAGATTATGCACTGAAATTTCACATCAGATAATTTAGCTCTTCCTACCTATAGATGTCCAATAGCTAAACGCATCTGCAGCTGATAAACTGTCCGAGCAAATTAAAAGCTACCTACACATTTATTAAAGCAGCAGAATGAATACATAAAACATTGTAAAATATAAAGTCAAGCCACAAAGGGCTATGTGACCTCGATAGGCAATGCAATCTTAATTATCCAATGTCCAATCGCCAACTTTCAGCTTCAGCTTGCAAAACGTGGTTGCGATAGACAATAAATGCGTTCACAATTTCGATGCCAAAAAGCACTTCCACATCCACCCGTTTATACCAAAAGAGAGTGCGTCACAACGTTGAATGGTAGACCTGTGACCTGTTGACTCTGAATCCCACCGGTGGGACTTCCTCATGGGACTCCGCCATTAGTCCCATGCGTAAGTCCCACCGGTGGGACTCAGGGTCAAAACGTCACAGGTAATTCAGTAACTCCATGTGAATCTAGCTTGCATTCGTGCAACTCCATATTTTGTTTAAACACGATTATATGGTTGCCGCATGCATTGATACCGCAATAACTTCCTTGCCGCAGCGAAAGTGTTAAACAAAGATATTATGCAAACGAAGAAAAAAGCTTTGCTCACTTTATAATTTTTGAGTTCGAACGTATGTAGTGATGACTTGCCTGGCCGAGGCCCTCAATTCAGAAGGTTCCTCAATTTCCAAAATCCTTAGATTATCGTAAGAAATAAGTGCAAAATGCTCTACTATTGTAGCTTTCGTTCAAGCATGTGGACCTTATTTCCCCGGCAGAGTTAGTTTCTCAATCGGCGTTAAAGGTTATAGCAGGTTGCATTAGAAGGCTAAGGACATGTTGATTAAATTAGACCAAGAGTAATTAGACTAAACAGCGAAGACTAGGCATTTTTGTAATACGGAGAATGTCATGATAAGATATTGTATGGTAATGTACAAAATATGGTCAAATATTCACATTTTTTTTAATTCTGACTCAAATATTCACATTTTTTTAATTCTGACAACTAATACTTTTAACTAAATAAATCAACTTTTTATTTACACTAAATAGTTTTCATGTTGCATCAAACAATCTTGAATATTATGCGTGCCTTTGCGGGCCGAAAATTATATATGCGGGCCGTGGGCCGGACCTGTGCCGGCCGAAAACTTGAGTGCTGGCGGCGGGGCGGGTGTGGGCCGCAAATTTCGGCCCGCGTCCGGCTCTGCGATTACGTGATCTGATCTTATAACTGTAACATTCATTTTTTCATTGCAGCAATATCTTTGCTAATAATAACCTAGGCTTCTGTTCTGTGTATTTAATTTTCTGTTCAGATCATATCTACAATTCAGAATCAGCTGCGTTTATTGAGAAATGTTGAAACCCAACGTTTTCTTTTTCTTATTTTAGAGTTTGAAGCACTGCTACTTCATCAGAAACGTAATTCTCACTGATCAAACGCATTCCTACGTTTCTGTTGAGCTCTATATTTTGTGAATTTTAAATTCTACTACAGTGCTACTTGTATACTGTTTATTTGTTACGCTAATCAATGGAAATTCACTTATTAAAGCTTGATTTTTTGCTATTCAACTGCATTTCAATTCCGAATCAGACAGTTGTGGATCAGTCAACAGCTCACACTGGTGCGTTGTCTACATGCCATCTCATGTTTCCGAAAGGCTAAAACAAGATCGCTCCTAAAAAGTGAACATGTTGAGCCCCGCTGTTGAGCCATGCAGAGTATCATTTACTGATCAGATTTCTTTTTATATAAAATCCGCAGTCGCCACTCCTTTTCAAGGAACCTTGTTTGAATGCAGACTCCGCAGCACAAGGTCCTCCGACTTTGGAATTTTGTATAGGTTACGTTTCTGAAACATCCTAAATCCTTTGTTGAAAAAATTCTAGAATATCGGATCTGTTGACACAATATGGTGTCATTAGTTTTAAGACCGCGTTCTGTATTTATTTAACTCTGTAGCGGGGCTAGTAGGTTTTCCTACGTACTAACACCGTTACCACGCCCAGACGTAGCGGACGCGGAGACCGTGGCACAGATGGATAACTGACCGACTACAGGAGACGGTCGGGACAGCCTCGCCAGATAAATACGTAGGGGTAATCCGATCCTAAAGGGCGAGATGACTCGCACTCTCACTCACTCAGAATTGAACTACCTACCTAGCAGGAGCTCAGAAAGACTCAAACCTAACTAAATACACTTTAATAAGAACAAAACAACAAGTTATAGTAAATAATAACACAATATAAAATACTGGGATGAACCCTCAAGCACACACAAACAAACAAACAAAGACTTACAGTTACAGCAAGGTTGGACGGACCAACCAACGTACCAAAATCTCTGGGGAGAGCTGGGGGAGACACAGAGTATTTATACAGTAAAATGGGGGGAGAAATAGCAGAATAAACACAAGCGCTCACAAAGGCCGAAATAACAATAATGAATGGGGGAAGCGAGTGTTGGGTTGGACCCTCCCACGAGCGCCCCCTAGTGAAAATTTCCCCCAATCACGTAGCTCCCAAGTCACGAGGGGGGGAAACCCACCCAATCCCACATATGCACGTTGGGGAGCTACGTGACTTGCAAATGTGTCCCAGCCCAAGGTGATGACGTTATGATAAGCCAAGCGGGTAGCTATGCTAGCTACGACCGCCAGCAACGGAAAGGTTGACTGTGTGTCACCTTGATCCGTTACAACTCAACTCAAAAACTGAAATCAGATGAACCTTCTTTATAAAATTTAAAAATTACAGCCAACTGTGATTTAAACTCAGGCTATTGCGGTGACGTGACCGTGACAGCCTAATGTCCTAGCCACTTCACTTCTGAACTGCTGTGCTTCCAGTAACTTTTTAATAATTAGCATTGATTCAGGAACAGGACTGCAAATTAATTTCAGAAAGGGTTGAGATTAGCTGAGGGCTTTTTCCTTAATCTAACCAACAAACGGTTGACAAGCATGGTCTCTACATTTAACACCCGTCCGATCGGCCAAGAAATAACAGAATGCATCAAACCAATCAAAATCTATTGTTATTCGATCTTTTGAGAATGGATATTTTTTAGGCAACAGAGTGTAGTGTATAAAACAAGAACAAACAAGCTTGTAGTAGAGCAAAAGCATAACTAAATCTTTTGATACGAAACGAACAGCGTTTGCAACTTTAGAAAATGTCCAAAAAATTTGTAGAGAACTTTCAAATCTTCTGTACGCGAAAATAGACGGAAATACAAATGCAATACCAACATACAATACATAATTCAGGTAAATTCCACAAGAAATTGCCAAACGAAAACGCATCGCATGCTCAAGTTACTGCTTTTTCAAAGAGTTGGACATTTTAATGGTTTTGCTGTTGGAGTTTAAGGTGCTGGTTTCCTTCCGGGTATTTTTGACTCATACGGCTTTAATCCTTTACGTAAATGGCTTATACTTGCGAAATAACCTATTTCCGTGCTCTTTAACATTCCGGGACCAGTCCCGGTTTTTAGGCCAAAAAATAAGAAAGTTTTGGTTTTTGGCCTTAGGCTTCCAGTAGATAGAGCACGCACCGGATTGGTTATGATGGCTGGAAAGAGGACACAAATATGAACATTTTTGCTTTTACAACCTTTGAGCTATCTCCAGTGGTTAACTCAGTATAAGCAAAAAACCATTTTGAGGGTCAAAAAATGGCTTTTTCCAGGAAATCAGTTTTTTCAAAATTACTGCCAAACCTCACGAACAATTTTCGTTCACTTATACTCAATCGATACAGCGTCCAAATGCACATTTTATGAATCCCTACTAGCCGGACTTTATTGCTTTCAGCTAGAGATTTGGTCGGAAAACCATTTTGGCAAAACTGCGGTTATTTTGTGTTAAACATCGATTTCTCAAAAACTACTCGACAGATTCCGGAGATTTTCGCCAAAATGGAAATTCGTACTATTGCGGAGGGACGTTTTTCTTGATTTTGGCTAAAACATTCCCATTTTCGAGAAACTTTAGTGCAAAGTTTAAAATTTTTGTGTCTCCGTGCTTTTTGCGAATTTTCTCAAACGTTAAGTGACACTGAGCGAAACCCAAAAACGTCCCTTGGCCCATATGTCCTCTGTATGATAGCGCAAAAAGAAATTTTGCCTGGTTCCGCATTTTTGAAAAATCGATGTTCGAAAAGTTTTGGTCTATATTTAGCCGTTATATCAGAAAATGTTTGCTACGTTTTTGCTAATTTTGAAACTTTCGTAAGCTTTTGTGAATGTCCTGATTATAAGCTTGAAAACGATGTATAAAGCTCTTTCCAACTCCTCAAATTGCGAAAGTTATAGCGTTTCGAAAAATCACCACAAAAGCACTGCACAAAAGGATACCAGCACCTTAAGGGGGGGCTACGAATTTCACTAAAAGTTCGATGTTAGAAAAGCTAGCTAGTCTTTTGCCACATAATATGTAATGAAGTGAGCAAGATCCGAGACACGATCTGCTCTAAGCTCTAGTCTCTCAATTACACGGAAGGTCAGCACGTCTGCTCGTAATGAAACAGACTTAAGCACCAGATCTCTGAAAGGTGGTGTTCCAGAATCAGAGATTCTCTGCAGCCAACCTTGATCGGGGTCTTCGTCGGTGAGTTCGTTTGAGGCTCCTGATTTCCAAGTGAACAGCAAGCGGGGTCAGCACTTGCTTCTTGTTGACAGCACTAGATTTGAATGACTTCTACGCTGGATCTTCGAGATAGAGATTGCCAGGAAAACTTACTTGTGGTGATTCCGTCCCAGATTCCTGCGATTAGTGGCTGAACGGTAAACGCACCGTATTCGAAGGCAAACGCGCCTTTATTTGCTTGTAGTAAGACTCAACGGTAAGCGCACCGTATTCGTAGGCAAACGCGCCTTTATTACTCGTAATAAGACTCAGTATCTAGCACACAGATGATTTAATGTTAATGAAACCGATACAATTATAATTATTACAAGTTATGAGTTCAATGAGAAAGCTACTACAATACCAAAGGTTTCAGATTACAGTACAAGTTTACTGTACCAGAGTTGCCAGATAATTCCCTTTAGGTTATTATTAATATTATTCCAATTTGGAATAATATTACAAACTTTGATTAAGTTATTGGGACAAGGTCGATACTCTTAACGCCTTTTACACCCGTCTAGTCTACTAACTCTTTCTACCGATTATTTGACTCAAGTTCCCTATATGCTTGTGCTTTGTTACTCTTTATCCGCCCCTTACAATAGGACTGTCAAACTAGTATCACAATAAACTAATTTACTAATTATTAACCTAGGGTCGGTCTTTGGGTGAGCCCCCGAAAGTCGGTCACCGCTTTCGCTCTGACGCACAGTTCAGGGATTCTATGTGAGACAGAAATTTGAGGAAGTCGAAACAGTTGGGAGTTGGGAAGTCCTTCCTTACTTATTCCTAATTTGGTCTAGATTAATACAGTTACACAACAATGGTCTTCTGGTCTTCTGGAAGGGAATCAAAGCAAAGAGGCCGGGGTGACAGTTTGGACTTTAGAATGCAGGAAATTGACATTTCAGATTGAAAATGGGCCTTTAAGGCTGTTTTTGGCTTGGGAGATAATGAAAGTTCGCTCTATATTGGTTAAGCGGATTCCCCAACTTGATCAGGTTTGGTCTGTCGCTTCCGCTTCAGCTTCCGATGTACCTTCGCTAGACGGACTTGGACTGATACAATACACTGATAATCGCTTTCCTAAATTGACTAGGTCCTTCTCCGGACAATACTGATACCAATAATCTGACTGAATCAAAGTTCTGAACTGGGTCCCATTAGTACATAAACTAAACTATGGAACTATAGAACTAAACCCATTAGTACGTAAACCCTTAGTACATAGACCCATTAGTACATAGACCCAATACACCCTTCTGGGTAGTTTCTCGTTTGCTCGGGCATACCTAATATTTTACGTGTTTCTACTTACCTACCTTACGATTGAAGGGGTCCTGGGGTGGGCGAGTCGCTTTGTTGACCTAAGACTGGGACACGGAGTGACCCGTCTCCCCCAGACTCTTGTTTCCTATCTATTTACATTTGACTAGTACATTATGGTTTTATTTTCGAATCTTCGCCGTGGTGTGGGTCTCCAAAGGTTGTTACCTAAAACTGGGTCATCCCTGGGGTACTCACACCGCCGCGACCATGCTACAGTTGAGGGGCTTTGTGATGTATTTTGTTTGTCTTTGCATTTTTTCTATGGCATTTCGATCGAGTCTTTAATTACTGTGCTTTATGCTTACTACTTTAATTTTTGTTTGTGTTTAGGTGATGGTATTCTTGTTGTAACCGGTTCCCATACCCCCATTCTGCGCCAGGCGTGCCCCACGACGGATGCTGAACGGGAGCTGGACCATGTTTTCACTGTTCTGGATCATCTGGACTTTCACCCAGACTGTAGTGGCCGGTACTTCAGACGGCGAACTGATTCTGTTGGGGTCAATAACTGAACTGAGTCTGGCTGGTTTAGGAGGTGGCTCTATTTGCCTCCACTGTATTCTGGGCCGATACCCGGCCTTATGTCTTTTCTGTCGGGACCTGGCTTCACCATCTTTGGTCTGGGCCACTAATCATGGCCTTCGTATTTGTTTGGGGTCCTTTTTGACTGTCTGCCGGATCCTGCTTGTACCCCGGTAACTTTTTCTGGTCTTTCTGCTGGTCTGGCCGATCTTCTATTATGGGTCTGGCCGTGCTTGAGTCGGCTTTCCGGTGTGGCCGTCTGTGGCCAATTGTCTCGTCTGGTCTGACTTTCGTCTGGCCTGGGTTTCTCCATCTGGACTTTCTTCTGGTCGGGTCTGTTCCCGGTGTCTGCTAGAACTGTCCTAATGCTCTCATTATGAAGTCATAGTTTCTTCTGTGACGCTTGGCTTCTCCCATTGTTGTGTTTTGTTGTGAATCTTCATTCCTTCTTGTTGTGTGGGAGGGGGCCTTTTTCGATTTCTCCTCTGGTTTTGTCTCTTTGATAGGGCGCCCCCTCAGTTGTTTTGATAGTTTCCTTGGTAGCTAATTCTCACGTGTTGGCCACGTTTTGTCATGTATAATTTTGCCTTAACATACCTGCCTTATTTTTGTTTTTCTATATTTTCTACTACTTGTAACGCATAATAAACCGCTAGTAATTGTTTGTACTTGTTTTTTTCTTTTAGAATCTTAGTTGGGTTTCTTCCGCGGGGTTTGTATTTGTTGAGTTGGGTTTCCTAGTGGGTAGTGTCCCCATTGTACTTTGTCTTTTCTGTACGACCCTACGTGTGGAGGTCTTTTCGGGTGTTTATTGTATTGTTTGCGAAATTTACTTAGTTGTCTCGCAAAAGTCGTCAGTAGTTTTGTTTAGTTTAGTCAGTAGTTTAGTTAGTTTCGTTTGTTTGTTTCGTCTGTAGAAGTTGGTTTTGTGTCTAGTTGCCAGTTTTACCCAGTTTTACCGTTTTACAGTTTTGCCCAGTTCAAGTCCTTAGTGTCAGTCCGGACTCGTCTGTGAGCCGCGAGGTTCGCAGGCAAATGGGGATCGTTTGGCTCTATTTTTACTATAGCTAGTTTTAACAGTTCGTTTTATCTCTAAAACTACTACTTGGGATCCCAAAACTAATGTAATCCAGTTTGACCATTGTCTAACTCTCTGTGGTACCCGTATTGATCGCCGCGCGGGGGGCGGGGAAAGGAGGGGTATTTTGTGGGATATTATCCATTAGTGCACTAGTAACTGGCTGCGCAGCAGCGCAGCATTGAAAAGTACATGTGGTGCTATCTTCATATGCGTAGCGTAAAGTATATTCTATTTGATGAAGCTGCACAACTTTGAGTTATTTTGACAATTGTCTTACTCATGAATGATAAAGGTGATTTCTTTTAGGCTAGCTACTCCACTAACACAAAGTGTATGGGTGAATTGGCAGGAGATCTAATTGGAAAGTGGATACTCTTCTTTGATCTGGAATTGGCCCGGGATGGGACCTTTTCATTCGTATTGTCATCCATGGCAGTCAAGAAATCTGTGTCAAAGCAACTTTAGTTTTTAATTGCAGAAAAGAATCATGCAAATTTGTGTTTATGATTGTAAAAATTTCCTAAAGTGCAGTTTCAAGGCCATAAAGTGCCCAAATATTGGATGATAGTTACTTAGGTAGGCTTAAAATAGGCATATAGGTAGTTATATAATGTAAAATGGATTGGTTATCTGTTAGCTAGGGTTTATATTCATTAATTAGTAGTAATTAGGCCGTAATTAGTCCATTTTAACAATTTTGTGTTCGAAAACAACTTGGGTTCCTTGGAAAGGCAATTTTCTCCTGGTTCCAAAAATGCAATCCCCACCTTCTAACTCCAAAAAATGAGTGAGTTATTAGCAAAAATGTTTAATAGTAAGATTACCTTCTATTCCGTAATCTTACTTCTTTAAGAGGTTTGCCTTAAAGTTTGCCCTTTTCTACCTTTGTCTTAACTTTTTGGGAACTCCCTTTCCATTGTCTGGGAAACCGTCTGCTTCCCAGACAGCGTAGTAGTGGGAGTACTACTACGTCCATTCATTCTCTCTACGTGAGGCTTGTCCTCACTTGAACTCTAGTTTGGGCCAAGAGGCCAGGAGAGAATTGCCTCTCCAGAGAAGAGTTAGTACACACTTTTTGTGTACATAGGTAGGTCTGGAGGGGGCTTAGCCTCTTCCTTAATAATTTAAAATTAACGAAAATTGGTAGGAATAGGTAATAACATACGTAGAGTTAGGAATTGTAGTTAGTTTTACATAGGAAATTACGTACGAATTTTTATGCATATTTTTAATCAATTGCTCCCTACTTCCTCGGTCAAGCGAGGACACTGAGTTTCTAGCAATAGGGAGCAATTACTGCTAAGGTTGCTGTGTTGGTTTCTCTTGTTCGTGGCCAAATGTTTACCTGAAATTTCAAAGTAGGGGCCCAGGACAAGAGAAGCCAAAAAAATTAAGAAATTAAGAACAGACGTATAAATTGTGCCTAAAAAGGCATTTAAAAATATTTTCCCATAATCGGCCGGGATTGGCCTGATTTTTGAGCCCCATTTCAGTCGAATTCATGAAAGTTGAAAATTAGATCCGAAACTTCCCCCTTTGGTTGCATTTACATGTTAACCAAAATTTTATAAAATTCTAGTAAGTTTCGGACCCCGAAATTAATCAGAAAAGTGGTCAGCTGGGGGCAATATTTCGCCATTATCGTTAATCTTCCCCTGGCTGACCACCAGGCTCAAAAAGAGCCTGGATCCTGCAATGTTAGAGGTGGCAAGCTTCTAGAAAGTTCTAGAACTTTCTAGAAGCTTTGCCTTAAATTCAAAGCTTCGCCGACGGAATCGTGCTGTCACTGGGCTGTCAGGGAGCTGTCAGCCCTGTCCCAAAATTTTGAGACTCACTCAGTGTTCGCTGAGGGCCGACCGAGAGCGGTCGGCGAAATTTTCATCTCCGAGTGCGCATCCTTATAGTGGGCTGTGGTTTGCAGCACCTAGGACTGCGCGCTCACTATAAATTCTTAGGAAAAATCTAGGGACTTTTCTGGCCTTTGGGCCATACCCGCGAACACCTACAATCTGAGGAGCCATTGGGGGTCTTATGCCCGGCTTAAATTTATTGCCTAGGCCAAAAAATTAGGAACTTCGCACTGTTGGCCTTAGGGCCTTGTAATTTCTGGCCTAGGGCCCTTTTTTCTCTTTTATGTGGCCAAGTGGCCGAGTTTTTTATTATTCCAAGCCACGGCTCTAGAGGCCAGTTTTGCATTGTAAAGAAGGCCCTCGTGGCTATGGGGGTTTTGTAGTTTACGGGATTTGAGTGGGGACCTCACCTTTTGAGCCTGAGATAGAGGGTCCCTTAATTACGACCCTAATTTTATTAAGCTAGTTATAGGGATCTTTTCACCCCACAGCCGGTAACAAGGTGTTGCCAGCCGTATTCTGTAACGAAGACGCTAATGATTCAGAAAAATCACTGTTTGCATAATTGTTTTTATTTACAGCTTTAGGTCGGCTTCAAAATTGTCAGGTTTCTAAAATATTGGTTATTCTCAAACTGAATCCAAAAACCTTGAGTCTTTACATTATCTTGCTGATTAATAATTCTGAGTTTTGGGGAGGAATGGCCGGCTTCCTCCGATCAGTAAATTAAAATATGTTTTCTGTAATCTTGTTTAATAATAATTGCTTAGCAATTATTATTCACTCAGGCTTTCGCAAATTTCCATCAAATTTTGTTTTAATTGAGGAAAACGTGAGGTTTTCCTAAAATTCGAGTTCCCGAATCCCAAAGTTTACAAAAGTTAAATAAAACAGCAACTCCGACGAGAAAGTTTCAAAATGTGCATAAACCAGTAGTTTAGGGAAGTACCTAGAATTTAGATTAGAAATAGGAAAAATTTGTAGTTAGGA
Organism: Trissonchulus latispiculum; assembly: GCA_030248195.1. Classification (NCBI taxonomy): domain Eukaryota; kingdom Metazoa; phylum Nematoda; class Enoplea; order Enoplida; family Ironidae; genus Trissonchulus; species Trissonchulus latispiculum. The sequence goes on from JASAND010004678.1 coordinate 36,840, forward strand.
TTGTTGATGTGATTAATAATTATAATTGCGTTTAATTTCAGGGATTTAGGAGGTATTAGTTAAGTTAGAATGTGTGAAAGTATGTGTGAATGCTTGTTTTTGTGCGTTTGTATGCGTGATGCAGATCACGTAAACTCCTTCTGTTTGACGAAGGTTGTGAGAACTGCAAGAGTGTGGAAGAAGAGGCGAAAAAGGGTGCATATGAATTCTGCGTAGGTGTGAAAATGAGTGTATGAATGAGGCAACTCATGTAAACTCCTTTTGTGCGATAAAGGTTGTGAGGTTTGCCGGGTGTGATTGACCTTGAGATATTAGACAGGATCAGGGGTGATCTGATTAGCAGACACCCGAATATTAACAATCCAGTACGTAGGTATGAGTGTTGTATAAATGTTGTATAAGTATGCCAGCAATGGTACAGTGTGAATGTTGTGTGAATGTGCCGATAGTTATCCAGTGTGAGTATTGCACGAGTTTTGTACGAGTATGAAACAGAAGTTGTAAATGTGTATGTTTGATGGAGTTGTGCCCCATGTGAGTTCCCGTGGGATTATGGGCATTGGGGCGCACAGGTAGTTAGTTGAACTGAGGTAGTAGGCAGGAAAATCATATGATTAGGAGCTGAAAATAATTCATCAAGATGTGTAAGTGTGATTGAGTAAGGTGTCGGTAAGAATGAGGTCAGAATGCGTGCCATAGAGATATACGTGGGAATATGCAAATGAGGTAGTGATTTTAGGCCTAGGGTCACGGGGACCCCGGATTGGGACATATTCATCAGGTAACGTTCCGAAAGTCCTCGATTCGTCCGCCTAGGCAACCTTAAGTGATAGGGCGGACGAATCGCAACAAAAGGACGCTGCACTCAATCTGAATTGCTTAACGCCAACATCATTTCGTTTGAAATTCAAATCCCCTGCATTTTTTATCTAAATTACCTGGGTATACGTAAGATGTCAGTCTTAGGTAAAATATTGTATTGATTGCTATAGTTATCATGATTTCTGCCTAAAATCTGTAATTATTGTTGTTCCTGTCTGCAATGAGTAATATTGTGATCCTTACAGTTCGTCAGTACTACGTTTCTTGAAATCGTTCAATAGTACGGAATTACGTTAGACACCTTAGTATCCGTCAGGTTCAGACCACAAAAACGGTCTATAGACCAATAAGAAATACATCAATTACTACAAGCATGGCATTTTGACAGGTGGTTTAAAACATAAAGGATGAGCAAGCATTTTGAGCAGCAATATGCAGGAAGAAATAGTAACCCTGGAATAATGTATACGATTATTAGTTACGTATAATTAATAATTAATATGTACCAGGCTATCTTCCAATAGCAGCAAAATTTACGTTTGTGCACGAATTTTTAATCTAATGTCGATATCAAAGCTATGAATCGATTATGCAGGAAATGGGTAATTTCCTGCAGTTTGGGACCAGAAATCGTCCTAAACTATCTGGATCTGCAATTATAACATCTTTTCTGTTCAATAGACAATTTACTGCTGCAACCGTCAATTGATCTAAGAAACGGGTTCCTGCTCGCAGTCAGAGACTCGAAATTAATTGAATTTAGTATTACATTTCAAGACAGTGCAGAAGCAGAATGTACGTCACAGAAGTATGCTTTGATTACAATTTCCTGCACCACAGTGCAGGAAATTGGCAGAAATATCACATTCTGCGTAATAGTCTTAAACATTAGAGAATAACACCAAAACATTCTAAAATCTCGCCTCATATGTGACCAGTTCTGAACGTCTGACAGTTTCGATATCGCAAGTTCATATTCAAGATCCGAAAGCCGAAAGAGTGAATAGTGGTTGCTGGGTTCGATTCCCGCACCATAACTATGTAGCAATGGGTTTTAACCCATTTGATTCATGTGCGAAGTCGAAAGATCACCTGCCTGAATTAGTCTGTCGTGCCTCTGGAGAGGTATTCGTGATTAACCTGTTGGAATCAGTATTCGGGAGCCGGAACTGCTCAGTCAATTTGTATCAGTGGAATCAATAATTGGATCTATTAGCTGTAGGTGATCTAGTCTATTTGGAAGTGTAGCAGGATCTTTGAGGCAGACACAATTCGTACCGGCATCAGAATCATTTGTGGTGTTTAAAACCTATTGTAAAACTGTGAAAATTGTCCGTAAACCGGAAGTTTTCTCCTGATTCTTGAACTTTGTAATCTTGAACCTTGCAACCTTATTTCGCCTTCTAATTAATTGAAAATGATGATCTCTCTTCTACTTACCCTACTGGGGGTGGATACCCCCATTGCTCTGCTTTAAAAGTTCAGTTACTGTCTGATCTTAAGAAACTATTAGTGGAGAAGAAACAACAGAAGACAGATCTAAACTTATTAGAACTTTAACTTAATTGTTTAATTTTAAACGGCTATCTCCCGGCACCACCCCAACCTCTCCTAACCTTGTATTGTCTGATCCTCCTGAACTGGAGTTGACTGCAGGAACCTTTCCGATAGCAATCTCTAAAGTGGGCTGTGGAGTCTTTGTGACTACATTACAGCAACTGGGAGCTCACCCAAAGTCCGAGCCCACCCTCAATTGTATCATTATTATTTATTATCATTATTATTGATTAATATTGGTTTTTGGTCCTTTGGTACTGTAAAGGACAGATAAGTGCACCAGCATAACACGCACATAAAGCATATAGGACATCAGCAGTTGAAGTGAGTTAGGTTATAGAATCGGATCACAGTCGGAACAGAGAAATTACAGTAACCTGAAGAAGAGTCTAGTCCTTGGCTGAACGTGCGTAACCTAATATACCATTTGGGGTAAAGATAATTTAAAATTAATCAAATCCGTCCCTACCGAGAGTCTGGCAACTCTGGTATACTGACTGTGAACAGCAATTGTCAATATACTTGTATTTATTACGTCATTATATTATACGGCGTATTTAGTATTATTATTATCATTATTATATCTAGTATATATCTGCCTATTTTAAGCCTACCTAAGTAACTATCTTCCAACATTTGGGCACTTTATGGCCTTGAAACTGCACGTTAAGGAATTTTTACAATCATAAACACAAATTTGCATGATTCTTTTCTGCAAATAGAAACTAAAGTTGCTTTGACACAGATTTCTTGACTGCCATGGATGACAATACGAATGAAAAGGTCCCATCCCGGACCAATTCCAGATCAAAGAAGAGTATCCACTCTCCAATTAGATCTCCTGCCAATTCACCCTGATCAATAGATTCTTTGGCTTAGTTATTAATTCCATGCGTGTGTACTGCTATTCTTAGTATTTTAGATGGTGAGAAATTCCTATTAAGGTGGTGATTCCTTTTGGGCACATATTGCTGTTTGGTGGCGTATATCAAGGTGAAATTTGATGAAACTTTCCGAAATAAGTTCTTTTAGCGTTCTAACACCCTCCGCGCAATCCCGATTCAAAAATTTGAGATTTCCGGTCAGAGTGGTTTTTCCCAATTTCTGAATGTTTGGCATTTGCTATGCAGTTACGACTATATTCATTCGAAAGATCTCATTGAGCTTCACATTTTTGCTTTTTAAAGCAAGTTTCTAGCTTTTCTCTACCGTGAGATATAGCCGTTTTTCTTGTTTTGGCGTCGAAAACTTGTGATTTTTGCAGAAATCAAATAATCCAACATTTCTTGAACTACGCAAGCCGTAAAATCAAACGAAGGGCGTCGATCTGAAGGTCTCACAGGGACAAATTATCCGACGCATGATCGTCTTCCAACTGCTATCCTGTAGGCTGCTATCATAAAGAATGTAGTTTTTGCAAAAACACGACCAATTTTTTTCCAAAGATTGTGGAGCATTCACCATGCAATCTGGAGGGCTGCTACTGAACATATGTGTTCTGCACAAATATACCCAGGGACGATTTTTTTAATTGCCCCGATTGATGCTTTCTAGCTAAAGTAATCGCTTGACAAATTTGGAAAAAGTAGGCAAAATCCAGGTTACGCTCACATTTCAGCTTGTTTCTCTATAACGAAGAGCGATTTCACAATAAATAAAAAATCGTCCCCAGCTATTTGATGGAGGTATCGAATGATATAACCGATGTCTCGCGAAAAAATTTACTTGAGTCAGCAAAAATTCTGGAAAATTATACTTCTTCTAAAATGTGTTAAAAATACTTTAGAAAAGCAACATTAGTGTCGTGGCATGCATTAAAAAGAGAAAATGTCAAGCTACATTTTGATATAAAAATGGCCTCTTAACTCCAAGTAATGAATGAGTAATAATGGTGCAAACTTTATGTGACCAAAGGGAATCACCACCTTAAGCGATTAAATTAGTCTACTTCTATTATTAACTTAACGTATGGGGTAAAGACCGAGACGTTAATTGCTGGTTTTGGTCTGGCAACTCTGATATTTTCTTTCAAATACAAAATATCTATACAAATATGAACTTGGACATTTGATTCTGGTAAATATGATTAAACATGTGAAACATAATAATCTCCAATTGCCTGGACCTCAGCACATTCCTTCACATTATTAACTTGATAAGTAATTTCAACCAACTTTGACCATTAATGAAAGCCTTTTCATTACAGATGCTCAAAACATTAAGGCCGAAATCTCGGCGGGCTTCTCAGCGTGTAAGCATACAACGCTGACATTTTTTAAAAACAAGTGTTTTCGGCAAATTAAATACTATAACCTGAGCTGATAAATCGTACAGCTATAATTTTTATATCATTATGTTGCGTAGAATGAGATCTTTTTAACGATATAAAAATTGTATGGTTCGGTTTAGACAATCTTTCATAAATTCAGCAACAACATAAGGCATTTCCAAGAAATGATGAAATTCATAGAATTTTCGTCGCAAGGAGGCTTTATTGCCAGTTTTGTAAGAGATTACCTAAACCGACCTATACAATTTTTATATCATTAAAAAGATCTCGTTCTACGCACCATAATGATATAAAAATTATTGCTGTACGATGTTCCTAGCTCAAGTTATAGTATTTAATTTGTCGAAAACGCCCGTTTTTAAAAATGCCAGCGTTGTATGCTTACACGCTGAGAAGCCCGACGAAATTTCGGCCTTAATGTTTTGAGCATCTCGCAAGCTTATTCTAGTAGGAAGAGCTGCGATTCTTACTCTTGGTATTATCAAGAGTACATAATAGAATAAGAGTATGAAACTCTTACGCTACTATGTGCTAAACATACTTGACATGCTCGGGTCGTTAACTCGGGACCCACTCCGAGAGTTTCGGGGGGGGGGGTCCCACTTCGCACTAATTACGTGCTTTCATATAAACGCGTGTCTGCTCGCCGATTCGCTAATTAACTTAGGCTTACAGTAGGCATTTCATTAGTGATTTTTAATTAATTAATTATAACTTTAATTAGGTTAACGTACTTAAAAAACTAATTCGACAACTTTGTAGCATTTTTTCTGCTCTTTCTAATGGTATAAAAATTGTTGCACAAAACAAAAATTCGTAGCAACGTAGTGTGCAACAGTTTTTATATCATTAGAAAGAGCAGAAAAAATGCTGCAAAGTTGTCGAATTAGTTTTTAAATTACGTTAACCTAATTAAAGTTATAACTAATTAATTAAAAATCACTAATAAAATGCCTACTGTTAGCCTAAGCTAATTAGCGAATCATCGAGCAGACACGCGTTTATATGAAAGCACGTAATTAGTGCGAAGTGGGACCCCCCTGAAACTCTCGGAGGGGGTCCCGAGTTAAGGACCCGAGCATGTCAAATATGCTTAGCACATAGTAGCGTAAGAGTTTCATACTCTTATTCTATTATGTACTCTTGGTATTATAAACTCTTGGCACTAGTAACAGTTAAAATTTGTGGCTGAAAGTTTCAGAATTGGTCAAACCGTTAATCCACCAGAGCTAAAAACCCCATTTTGAAAAATCCCATTTTTCGCACCAAAATTTGTGCTTTGGCGTCCTGCCAAAAACAGTGTATGTGAGATATATTGTTGCCCACCCTAAACTTTTTTACTTTGATATGTTGGCTAACGTTGGGGGGAAAGGTAGCTCTCTTCGACGATGTCGTGCCAACCCCCCTTAAATGGGATTGAACAACCAACCTTTTGTTTCCGATTGAGTCATCGAGCCGAGACACAATAAAGCCAATTCATAAGCTTGAATTTTGATTCGGAACTGTAGCGACAATTTATACTATATAAATAGGCATACGTCGGGCTTAAATAGGGGGAGTCGATAATTAAATCCTGGTGAGTGGTGACTTCTTATGACCTCCTGTCGTTTCATCCACTCTTGCTATCGTTGGCGATTGGAATTGTGCAAAACTCAGAATTTGAACTGAAACTTTAAATCTTTAAAGAATTTCCAGAAAGCAGAGCTGCCGGATATTGAGAGTGACACAGAGCCCGAAGTTGACTGTAAACAAGACAGTGACATCCTCGTTTTTGCCTATATTGATTTGTGTTAAATTCTTGCAACAACGATCTGCATCTCAACTCAATCTAAAGTTTATGCAAATTAGATTTTGAGGAAATCAGTGCTTCTCTAGGCATTGTTATGATGCGCTAAATCCGTGACTATAAATTTTTATTCCGGCTATTTTTATTCCTTTTATTTATTTTTGTCCTATTGTGGGATTGTGGCATCTTTAGTGTGTAGTTTTCGTATGGTCGTGAAAATTTAAAAAGCTCCTATCTTCAACACAGGGCTAGCTATGCACTATTTTTTGAAAGAACAATATGCAAATTAGGTTCATTGTTGAGTATTTAAACTGCAGAATCGCATGCCTTGTCACAGTGTCAACTATCAGCAATCGAAAGATTGCATATTTTAGGGACCAGTGCTGCTAGAGAGCAGTACACTGGTGGAAATTCAAAAACAGCATCACCTGGGGCCAGTTTCATAAAAATGTTCTCGAGTTCTCGAGTCTAGTAGCTAAACTACGCTGGAAGTTTTCGAGATCCGCAAGTCGCATTGAAAGTCACGCTGAAAAAGTTCTCGAGTTTTCGAGTCAAGTTCTCTGGTCGATTTCGACCAAAGAAAATTTCGTCAACTTGAGACCTACTAGAAGAATTTTTGAAAATCTAAATTTGTAAATTTTTTCTTCCTGCTTCAATAACTTGCATAATTTACTGAATTAATCACCATAAAATTTCCCGTAGATAAATTTACATATAATTTTTAATACACAAGAGGTTGTTGTCACTGAAAACAGACTACTCGAGTACTTGAAAACTCGAGAACTCGAGACGATTTTTTATGAAACTGGCCCCATTTGAAGAGCCAGGATACTCTTTACAGTCAGGTTCGGGTAAACGTGCTGATCCAAAAAGATGGTCCTCCTTTCATTGGAAGCTAAATTTTATCAAAAGCCATTCCCGTATGGAGGTGAATTAGCAACTTCCAATCAGTTATTAATATCACAATTGCTAAGAGAAAGAGATTACTATCAACTATTTGGTTCTTCAGAAATCAAATTCATGATTTGGAACAAATTAGAGTGGCCAACAACAACAGCAAACAGTGGAACAAATTAAATGTTTGGGTTTACGACTATGGCTTATTTACTTCACAATGAGTACAAAGAAAACTGAACAATGAAAGTTGTTATAAAGTGGTTGACATGTTACTTGTAGTTTTTGCGTGGTCTGCAGAGGAATAATGCCCGTTGGGGGCCTACTTGTTATTCCTGCTGGAGCAGGAATGTATAAAATGATATCTATCTATGCTGAGAGTGTGTTTTCTCTGTTGCTACACATCGAAGCCCTATCTTCAACACAGGGCTGGTATAGGAAACTTTTTTGCGGAAGTTCATTTATGCAAATTAGGTTAGCAGCTATATAAGCGATAGAATTTGAAGTCTTCTCGCAGTTTTCAACTGCCAGCAATCTAAGGGATTGCATAGTTTTGAGTGGGAATAGGTTAGTTTCATTTCCGTAAGTTAACGTCAGATGGTATTAGCAATACAAGATTGCTTCCCATTGAAGATAATCATGATATACAGAATACGTTGATGAAGCTAAAGTCTGAAAAACTAAACTTGAATGAGCTGTGACTACAACAGGATCAATACAGTAGTACATTAAATTTTCTAAAAGCATGGACATTTTACCTCTGTCAACTTGACTAAGAACTGTCAACTAAGAATGGGCAAATTTAGGTAAGATGGGGTGAAACGTGGAAATGGAAAATTTAGCGAAATTCGGAAACTTTCCAAAATTTAATATAAGAATTGCAACCACAACGTGTCAACTTTGGCCTTTACTGCTGAATAGTACACAAAATAAGCTACATACTGCTGCAGAGTTACACGAGTCGATTTTTACTCGCGCGCGAATGCAGAATTAATTCCTTCAGCTCCTTTAATCTTGACGCGAAAAGGATCGAGTTAATTTAACTCAACTAACTCGCGCTCGAAAGGACCAAAGTTTGAAAATGTATTAATGCAAAACATGAAATATCAAGAGCAAACGACACGTTTTAACGTGAAACAAATGCCAATAAATAATGATTCTTGATAGCTATAAAATAGCTAACTGTTACGTAAGCCATACCTACAATTAATGATCATTAACAATAGATCCGAATATAAAATATTTATTAAAATTGCCATTCGGATGAAGCATCAAGACTGCCAATATACTTGCGGAGGCTGTGGAATAGAGTTTGGCCCGACGGGGCCGCAGGGGCCGTGATATAGGGCCCGGGCTTGGGCCGTCTGGGTCATCGGGGCCAACGGGGCCGCTGGGGCCGTGTAACAGGGCCGGAACCGGGGCCATGTAACGGGGCCAGGGCCGGGGTCGTGTAACGGAGCCGGGGCTTGAGGCCGGGCCCGGTCCGGCCACGCAACCTGGGAAAGCCCCGGCTCCGCAATTTTGCTAACGGCCCAACCCTACATATATCGTTACAGGTCCACGAAGGAATATTGCCCCTTTTGGGGCCAACTTGTTCCTGGTGGATCCCCCATTTCCCTTAAGCGCGAGGATACGGAAGTTTAATTTGGATTTGTTATGTATTTTCTGGACTTTGTTATACCTTTAAACTACCTTATCGATAATAAAATTCATTGATGCTAAGGGCGTTTATGCCAAGTTTCTAAGAGTTGAGTTAAAATGGATTTTACTGTTGCGGTAGTTTCTGACCTTCTCATGACTTCAGTATTCAGTATTGTTATTTTGTCTGTATTTTTGCATTGTTAGCGAATAAGCTATATGTAAGTAGAATTAAATATGGACGAATATAAATATAGTCAGAATAGCAAAGGACGGATGCCACAATCATCGCAAGGGTCTGAAACATAAAAACAACCCATTTGATCCATCTGAATCAAATGGGTTAAAACCCGTTTGATTATCAAACTATATGTTAATCTTTTGAATGGTTGTACAGATAATCTATGTGGTATTTGGTTTTTTTGAAACGGTTGAAAAGTATGGATGTCGTATTTAACTTTTGAATTGTGTACAGGTATTTTTGTCGTGCTTTAATCTTTTGAATTTGTTGTAAAGATACTTTGTCATATTTACTCTTTTGTACTGTGTATAGTTAACTCTTGTCGTATATTAATCTTGTAAAGTAGTGATTTTTGTTATAAGTGCTTAGTAATTGTATTTCTTTTGTGAATGATATTTGGTTGTGCAATTAAATTTGAGTTGAGTGCAACATGGATTTGTAAAAGTAGTATTTAAAAGGTACCCATATATTTTTCAATATGGGTTTTCGTTTATCGATTTTTGTACTTCACTACTCTAAATTTGGGTTGCAATACCGTATTTAAAATGCAACCAAGTTTACGTTCAAGTACAAATATATCCCCATTTTTCAGGTAACTTGTATTTAGACTACCATTGCTACCAATCTTTAAATTCTAATCTTTATTCTTCTTTGAGTAAGCCTTTCTTGGGCTTACAGTCTGAACTTACTTTTGTTATCATGGGTAGTAAATGCGCCAGGATTTCCTTATGATCGCTTACTGGCCGCCCATGCTAATCTAAAACTAATTGTAAAAGTGGGTAGTGTACGAATTGACCAAACTCTACGAGTGAGAAACTGCGCAAAAGGGTAACGTCGAACCTGGAGGAGAGGTAGTTCCAGTCGACCTATGCGAACCTCGCCAAATTATCCTAAGTGCAACCTACCGAACGGAGTTTAACCGCCGATAAAGAGCAAAAAGTCAATTATAGAAGACCTACCCCAAATTTGCTGAAAAGTACATACTTAAAATATCTAACTACCTACCCAAATATTTTCAGAAAAACCCTAATTACCTACTATACAATTCTAATACAAAAATCTAGGCTAAGAAGACACCCTAAAATGGTCCAAAAAGAGATCACATTTACTGTAAACGATATGTTTGACAAAGGGGGAGACCCCCGAAAAAGCGTACAGAATAGAGGTAAGACAAAGGTACAAGACTAAATAAAGTACAGATAAATTTTCCGAACAAACTCTTCAATACAAGACAAAAGGGACTCTACTAAAAAATTTTGACAAAGCTAAAAATATTACATACAATAGCTTCAAAGACCCCACAAATACTTAAGAAGTCCTAAATAAATTTCAGTCGTCACGACAGTACTTAAAAAATCTCATAAAGTTACTCAAAGAAACTAACAGGAGACAGTTTAGAAAATTAGAAGAAAAGAGAGAGAATCTTTTGAGTCTGTAAAATAATAGCCAAGCTCTACAGGGTCACCCTGGAGCAAAAGGGAATCTAAAGCGGACCCCACTTTAGATTGGAATAGAAATCAATAATGGACAGCAAGTGAATAAATGGAGCGAAGAAAACAACACGACCAGTGCCTATGAAAGAAAACAAACAAGGCTGAATGTTGACAGGCATAGGGAGACTAAACTAGTTTTGAGACGCGCTGGAAGAATTTGATTGGTTAATTTTAAGACCCTTTTGAGAAGAGAGAAGCTGGGAGAGAGTCACAGCGCCACCTAGTGACTAGGCTGGCTGATACACATATACATAATTTCTACATAAGAACGCTAACGATTCCAGCCATAATTTCAACACAATTTCAAAATAAATTACACACATTCTAATTCACTCTTAAACAACATTTCTAACCTAATTTCAATCCAAAACAAACTCAACCAACACACATTAATATTTTTAGAGGACCGACGTCACGTCGCCTCATTACATCATTACAACTCCCCAGGGCTTACCGCCCGAGCTCCTGCGAGGGACAACATAACCAAAAAGTAGACGAAAATTTAAATGAAGAAAATTTTTGACGAATTTTTGGTAAATGGGTCTCAACTACCTACGTACGAAAAACACAAATGGTGACGAAGAGCAAGTTATAAAACAGACAAAATAACAAAACTAGAACCATGACTAAATAGAGAACAAAGTTAGGGCTGACTTGGCGTCAGCGTACTAGTGAAGACCGGCCAGAAAAATGCGGCCTATTGAGCCACCTGTATTTTGCCTAGGATTAATTTATTTCATAAGCGAGTTGCACCCTTGAGGGCGACTAAAGCCTGCAATCGATTCGCCTGCCAAATATCGGCTTAGCTACCGGGCAGCAAACCGGTAGTTGATATCTGTGTCAGAAAAATTTAGGCCAAGTTCGTATGAAACATTTTCCTTGACTGAAGATTTGCAGATGCCCAAGACTAGTGTTCTGCACCGGCCCTGACTAGGCCGGCTGGCCAGCGGCTCATCGCCTTAAACTTGCTAAAATCTGTCTTGAAAACTATTAAAATTTCATATTTTTTACTTGTATTTAGGATAGACGGCGTCCGGCGAAAAGTGGCACCGGTCGGCCTGCCATTCCTGGACCGACGTAGCGAGCTGGGCCGGCCTGCACCGGCCGCAACACGAAAAATTAGTAATTTAATTTTAACAAGTCAATGAATCGTTTCCTTTTTGGGACTATTTGTTGTTTCCATATATTTAGAACAAATAAGCCATGCCCCAGCAAAGCAAAACGTGAAGGTGTTTGTGATTTTCAACTGCTATCATGTGGCTACTGTTGTTATTGTAACTTTCAAAGACATGGCATAAAATACATATGCGCGCCATTTGCAATTTAATCCTTTTCGGTTCATTGATTAAAGAAGCCTGACTAAGCGCTGGTGCAACAGCGTAAAGTTTTTACTACTCACAGAAACAACCTTGTGCATTGTAACACAAGTTTGCACTTTAAAACCGGTCTGTTACAGTTTCTGCAAGATAGTTCTCCTGCGCACAGGTACGTCCTTCCCATGTATGGAAAGTCACCACCATGTGTAAAAGTTTTAAAGCGTTTGTGTAGCAAAGATTTGTGAACTATTTTTGGAATAAACGTAAACGATTCATTGGAATTTGTCAGACAACTAGCGCTTTACACGATAATTATCCTGCTTTGCTTTTATGTAAAATTTTAGTCGCTGCAATACCACGTCAATGGGAAATTTTTGTGGAAAGCAGAAACAGGTAAGAAAGGTTAATTTGTTATCTAATTCTATCTTTGTCTTCTTTATCTAATTATTTGAAATTTCTGCATGATATGACATACAGTGCCCTGATTACGACAAGTAATTTTGATACTGAAGTTGAAAACATTTTTGGATTTAGTGTAGGCTTTATTGCATTACACTGAATATATATTATATATATATATATATATATATATATATATATATATATATATATATATATATATATATATATATATATATATATATATATATATATATATATATATATATCGATATATATATATATATATATATATATATCGAGTCAGCAAAACCTTGACACTTTAGTTTTACATACTTTTTCAGTAGAAATTACTTTGGCGTCTCATGTGGCCCAGTTGGTTCAAAGGTGGCGAAGGTGGCGACTGTTTTAAAAAAAACCTGGACTTTTCCTTTGATTTATATGCTGACAGCAGACTGGCCTTTAAGACAAAATTAACATAGGGCATTCGTGACTTGCATATTGCTAGCAATAGCATGTTGAATATTTCTGAGTGGGCCACACGAGACGGTCACCAGAAATTAATAAACATCTAACATAAGACGTCCAAATATAAAGCCATAAAGAACAAAAGGATTCTACATAATGGTGTGTCACACTATTCCTCTCCCTCACCCAGTTGTGTCAAGCTTGATTACTAAAATTACAAAATATAATAAAGAACGCTGAGCTCATGCCTTTAACTAGTAATTTCTTTGCTGTACTAGAATTAACTAATTAACTGAACATCTTTCAAATACACATAAAGGGTGTATTGTTTGTTATGTTGTCGCAAAAACGTGTTTGTTGCTGCCCCATCAAAGTTGGCATCTAGTTATGCCATGATTAATTCAATAAATATAAATTTTGAGTTTACATGTAAAACAGAACAAGTTCTGAGAAAAATATATTTTCTACATAACCTGTCCTTTTACAAACCGAAGACTGTCTGTACGTTCGTTGTATTCTTCTCAAAATGGGGCATATTGGGTCTAAAAATGTAAGTTTAAGCCACTTTTCTTTCCCTTTTCGAGAGGTAAGTAAAATGAACTAAGAGTCATTAAAGTATCGTTTTAGGGTGCTTATCCATTGTTGAAGCTAAAAAGGTATTTGCTTTTTTGTTTCAGAAAGGAGACGTTGGAGATAAAGGTAAGCTGTGTATCATTATTATATTATGTAACTTATATATAAACATAAACATACTGGACAGTACCTTTTCAGTGATAGTTTGGTGTGCTATCGAAGCTTTTGTTTGAATCACAAACTTTCTACTTATTAACGGTCAACTGCCAATGGGTTGGCCAACTACGAACTCCGTCCAAGACAAGCCAATCAGAGAAAATTTCGACCAATCCCAACACTGCCACGCTAAATTCAAATATCGTATAAGATTTATTTAATGATAATATAATATATATATATATATATATGAGTGGATTTCTGATTAGTTCAGATCTGGAGACGTTGTTAGCGGACAACCTTGAAAAATCGATTTGGTTGACTTTTTGTCATTAGATTATGATTAGTAGGCATAGTTAAACCTTCAAATATCAGCTTGTTTTGATGAGCGGTTAATGAGTAAAGTCCATTTTTGTGATTTTGCCATGTCAGCTAAGTGGCCAATTTTACTTCTTGACTTTGTTCCACTGTATTGAAAGATATATACGTTTTAGGGTGCTGCTGTTGGCCATGGAATTGTTCATAGAGCTCTACTATGGCTATGCAACAGGCGGTCTCCTTCAGCTGCCATGTAGTTTTCGGAAACAGTAGTTTTAAGGTCACTGACCCCACGCGTCGAGAGTAGTGCGAAGTAAGTTTGTTTCAGCTAGAGAACTATTTCAGCGAGGCGGGACGCAATTTTTTAATATATCATTTTTAGGATCATAACAAACCTGCTGGCCAAAAATGAGCCAAATCCTAGACCCAGTTATGAGATATGGCTCTTCAAAGCTCTAAAAATCGCCGATTTCGAGCCAAAACAGCGATTAAAGTCAAGTTTGGGCCGCCATAACCGACTAATGGGAAAAGATAGTGAGCTAATACTGCTAGCACATAAACTAGGTACCATAGACAGTGTTTTAGATCAATATCAACCAAATCTGAGAAATTTTATTTTTTCGATTTTTCGGTCGCATTTTGGGTGTTGAAAAATCGAAAAAATAAAATTTCTCAGATTTGGCTGAAATTAACCTAAAACACTGTCTATGGTACCTAGTTTATGTGCTATCAGTATTAGCAAGAGTATTGGGGAAGTTCATTATCTTTAATGCAATTAGAAAACTAATTTGACAATTTTTGTAGCATTTTTCGTTTTTTCAATGATGTAAAAATTGTTGCACGTTACATTCATTCGAATTTTTGTTTATGCAACAGTTTTTATATCTTGGAAAGAGGAAAAAATGCTACAAAGTTGTCGAATTAGTTTTTTAATTGCTTAACCTGATTAAAGTTATATTATTATTAAAATAATAATAAATTGCCTACAATAAGCCTTAAGGCTAAGGGTCCCAAACACACGCTTAATGAAAGTGTGTTTTGGACCCCCCAGAATCGGCGATTTTTCCAACTTTGAAGAGCTCTTATATTTTTTTTTTCTCAAATGGCTTAATCGCTGTCTTGGCCCAGAATCGGCGATTTTTCCAACTTGGAATATCTCAAATCGATTTGGCTCATTTTTGGCCAGCAGGTTTGTTATGATCCTAAAAATGATATATTAAAAAATTGCTTCCCGCCTCGTAGTAATAAGTTCTCTAGCTCGAATGAACTTCGCACTACTCTCGACGAGTGGGGTCAGTGACCTTAAAACTACTGTTTTCGAAAACTACATGACAGCTGAAAAGGAGGACGCCTGTTGCATAACCATAGTAGAGCTCTATGAACAATGTGAGGGCCAAAAGTAGCACCCTACCACGTATATTTCTTTCAATACAGTGGAACAAAGCCAAGAAGTAAAATTGGCCATTTAGCTGCCATGGCAAAATCACAAAAATGGACCTTACTCATTACCGCTCATCAAAACAAGCTGATATTTGCTGGTTTTACTATGCCTACGAATCCTAAATCAACTGGCATAGTAAGAAGAAAATCTATTTTTTTGATGTTGTCCGTTCTATCTGCGAGCATCCCAGAAATCGACTCATATATATATAAATAAGTAATAAATATAAATAATAAAATAATAAATAATATAACGGTTTTTGATTTTCGAATTTTTTTGGATTCTCAAGGAGGGGACCAAGGCGAATCAAAAAATATTTCGTCTTCGATTTTGCTGAAAGTTGCACAGAAGGGTTTTCTGGGTCGCAGAATATGAATCTGAAGTTCGTTTTGGATGCAGCTTTACCATTGATTGATACAAGCATAGCATAACTTGGGGGGGGGAATGCGGGGGGTGCAGACCCCCCAGACCGACAGTAAACGGGCAGACTCTCTCAGCGAAAAGGAAAAAAGGGGAGACCCTCTCGTCCAGAAAGGAAAAAAGGGTAGACCCCTCAGCGATTTTTACCAAAAATAGGTAATATTTAGCAAATCTTAGCGATTTTTTCAAAAAATGTCCTAAAAATCGCTAAAAATTGTCAGTATTTACTAATTTTTGGTCAAAAACGTTAAAAATTTGCAATTTTTGCTAATTTCGGGGCAGACCCCCCTAAACGTTCGGAATTTTTCAGGGGTAGACCCCTCGTCTAGGTTGAGGTTGACCCCCCCAGAATCGGACCCGTGTTAATATATGGATATAAGCTTATGTTGTAAGCTTAAGTTGTAAGCATCTACTGAAATACCGAAAAGCTGAATCGAAGACGGATTTCAGATTCAGTAACCCAGAAAACCCCTATATGGAACTTTTAGCAAAATCGAAAGAAAAAATGTTTTGCTTCCCCTTGCCCCTGCCCCTCCCCCTTGCTAATCCAAAGAATAAAATTTCGCGAAATATTTGAATTCAACGTGTTCGAAAACATACCCATACAAAATGACATTATGATTGGCCAGTTTTAAAAGTTTTAACACTAGCGGGAGGATATAATCTTGAAAGACCCCAAGCAAGTCGTCATTCCAACGTGAGAAAAAGGGTTCTTGGAAGTCACTGAGGTTGCTGGCTGAGGCACATCGTTTGTAAAGTTTTTTGTGTAACATTGCCTCTGAATACATGAAACTTTAATGAAAACAATTAACGTAATTTCATGCTTGGATTTAGAGCTTCGATCCATATTTAAAGAGTTTGACCTAGATGGAGATGGTTGCCTTACTCAGGTTGAATTGCATAGAACTCTGAAACGGCTAGGACTCCATCCAACTTCCTTAGAAGTTAATGCCATGTTCACAGCTGCTGATAAAAGCCGAGATGGAAAGATTAACTTCGAAGGTTTGTTTGTATTTTACACGACACTCTTTAATGCAAAGATTTTTCGTTACCAATTTGTGAATAAGCTGCAAAGTTTGTATCACACCAGTGACTGGTATAATTTCCACCGACAAGCTTGGACATAATACCGACACCATCCTACATACCAGGAGCGAGCCCTGGTAAATTAGCGTATGAAACCGGATGGATGAATTTTTATTGAAAAAGCTGATTCTTATTAAACCTGGATCTGGCTCTGGAAGCATACGTAATGTTGGCGTGATCAGCTGTTACGAGATTATTGTATTTCCCTTTAAGGGTTTGTGTGTTTCAAAGTGGATGAGCCGTACAACGTCATTAGGAGTTAAGTGTTCTTGATCCTCCGGAATGACTGGAGCAGTCCACGTCTTAGCAATCCGGTGCCCCCTCAACCCCGATGCAGGCAATAATGTTTTTCTGGATTCAAGAAACTGAGAATCAGTGTTGACTGTTGAGCAGTTGTGTTCATAACTGAGCATCGTTTGCCTCTAGATAATTTTGAAAAATGTCAAGCCATTGATACTGGGGAACCATGGGATTCTCAGGTGTATCAAGAGAACTGGGTGGTGGATTGATTCTATCCACAGAAAGTCGTCGTCAAATTTGTACTATTCAATCAAACCATAACCTTAATGTCTATCAGTATATGTATCTAAAATCCGAAGATCATATCTTATATCTCAACCTTGACTTTTTTAGAATTCATTTCAGCCACCCAAAGGTAGGGTTTTGCTAATACCAAACCAGCCAGTGGATAACCGTAGCGCTTATTAAAACGAAGCTTAGAAGTTTGTTGTATTTCAGAATTCCAAGAATTAATAAAGCAATCCCCAGCCCTTTGCAGTCTTCAACACGCCTTTCGTCAGTTTGATCTTGATGGCGATGGATCCATTACAGAGGAAGAATTAAAAAAGGTCGTCCGCCAGCTTGGGCAAAATGTTTCGGACGGTGAGATCGTTTCAATGTTCAGAGCGGCGGATACGAGTGGAGACGGTCGCATTAACTTTGAAGGTTAGCACTATTGAAGATGAAAATAGCTTTATAAGATTTTATTTTATAATTGCTCGTTATTTTATGTCAGCTAGATCAGTCAGCTTAGTTGGGAAACTAACAGTCGGGAAACCGAGATCAAGTGCCTCTTGGTCGATTTCTAATGGATTAAGCACGGCAAGCAAATTGTTGACTATGGCAAAGAAACTGTTAACTTTATTCTTCCTAAGGGAACTAAAATTACCGTAAAATGTTACTTTGTTTAATGACTGGTTAGCTTAACTTAACTTAAATCACACCTAATTATATAATTAGACTCTGCCTGGACAAACGCCAATTTTGTTGAATTTTAAATTCAACAGCATTTCATTCTTTTCTTCATTTTCAGAATTTGCTCAAATGATGAAACGCCATCCACTAGTTTTGAATCTTCGAGAAGTCTTTCGCCAATTCGATGTTGATCACGACGGGTTTATTTCTGAATCTGAACTTAGAGTTGTCTGCAGGCAGCTCGCTGTTCCCGCCACCGATCGTGAAGTTGCCATAATGTTCCAGGCCGCTGACGTTAATGGTGACGGCAAGATCAGCTTTGAAGGTATGGATCATGAAAATGATTGTTTACGAGATATTCACTTATTTAAAACAGCCAAGCTAACCTTCAATATCACTGAAGGTCTGAATCTAATGCTGACAACAATCCTAGAGTTTGGTTTCTGGGTATGATGAGTACCCACGGGACTCGACGTGACGGACCGCGTATGGGTCCAGATTTTACTGGTATCCGGGTCCGCATTAAATATTTGAAAATAGAAATACATGCTAACAATGATGCATTGTTTCAGTTCAGTTTTTTGCCATCATGGCATCGAAAACTGGGCATTTCGGCAGC
The DNA here is from genome assembly GCA_030248195.1 of Trissonchulus latispiculum. NCBI lineage: Eukaryota > Metazoa > Nematoda > Enoplea > Enoplida > Ironidae > Trissonchulus > Trissonchulus latispiculum. The sequence goes on from JASAND010004678.1 coordinate 55,551, forward strand.
CGGGTCCCCCCTCAAATTTTGCCACTAATGCACATTTTTTCTTACAACTGGTTTCTTCTTTTCATATAGGTTTGCCAACGCGTGTATGCTCGCATATCTCGTTTTGCCACTGCAACCGAGCTCCATGTTACGGTTTCATGCATAGATGTTCCATTCCTTTCCCCAGCATCTTATTTTGGCTGTGTCTGCTTAAGTGTTAACCTTGTGATTTCGGTTACCGGAGCATAAGGAAATGTGTTGGTTAGCTTTTATTATGAATTCCAAACAAGTATACGTTCATCGGACCACATGTGTTGAAACTGCATGTAGTCCAGTCGGTTTACAACGTCACAACACACATCCCTACGTCCTTAAAAGGCCAGAAGAAAAGACACTGACCACAACAACAATTTAGTAAAGAAAGCCGACGATTGAGACTATACATGCAAAGGAGCCGTCGCTAGCGTCTGTTGTGCCAACGACAGGTATGCAGTGATACAGTGGTTTTGATGCTTGCGTTTATTTTTCTGTCTTTTTGGCTTATAGAGTTTGCCGGGCTGTTAACTCAAAGAAACAAATGATAACATTGCTGAAGTCATTAATGGAGCGGAATGGGATGGTTTAAGTTATGATTCCGTGCACATGCTCTGACATTTATTAACACCTGATCAGCTGTATAAAGCTTTCTGGATTTAGCAGTGATAGCATGTTGAATCCTGTTTTTCTAAGATCTGTGTTTTATGACAAAAGATTAAAGTAATTAAAGCATCCTTTAATAGGCCATCGAACTTTAGATGACATTGGGATGGTATGGGGACTACGGTTTCTGCAAACGCCTGCTGTGATTAAATAGCCGGCCCATGCCAAGATTGAAAATCAGTTTTTGATGCGTTCTCATCTGCTAATTGTTTTAATTGCAGCTTTTGGGGTTCTTGGGGTGCTGGGGTTCTTAACCTTTCTGAGAGTTTTGATCCGGGATTACATATATCTCGTTTCACATTTTTGATGGAGGTTCTTGGGGTTCATGTGGGTTCTTAGATCTTTGTTCACGAGGTTTGATCCTCTACCATCTTGTTTTAAGTTTTTGCTAGATGTTCTGAGGGTTCTGGAGTGTGGGGATTGACTGAGGTTCTATTTTATCTGGACATGGGGCAGAATAGATTCTCGCTTTGCAAACTAATCACAAGCTATTATCACGTTATTCTAAGACTCACAGCAAAGGCCAGCTAACTAAAGTTCCCCCTGCAACTGCACAGTTTATTATCAGCTGCTTGATGTTGCCCAACGTGATTGTCTATTTGATGAAAGTCGTGGCGTCCGTATCAACGGTTTTCAGTGTTTTCAGTTTTCATTCAGTACTTTTAACGGTTTCACACTTTCCAAACGAGCCTTCAGACACGTTCTTTCCGAACTTCAATAACAACTTGCAGTAGTCTTTTTAGGGTACATATTTGGTCATTAATTTACTGTACAATTTATAGTTAGACGTATGCAGCATTATAGGACAAAAGAGCTTTATGATATGATGAACCACGCACTGTGTAATTGGCAATCGACTTAATAATATCTGCGAACCCAGCACATGTAGTTTAGTGTCACAACAAATGGCTCTGGAAATAAAGTTCTATTTATTCTGATCTGTCAGCAAAGAGGCAAATTCTAAAACAGAATGGAAAATTTACTTCATCATTCATTGTAGACGTGGAGATCGTGATCGAGAAATAGCATATTTAAATTTTGACAATTTATTGCATTTTCACTTCGCTCTTGGTACTTTTGAGGTACGGTAAGCTACAAGTTAGTCAAAGAAAGGAAGATAAAATCGACAGCATCCCTGGTCGTACTCGTACATCGTATGTACACACAAGTTTCAGTTTCATTCAATGCATCCGGTGAAGTTCAGAAGAGTACACTTCAGTTTACTAAATGAAAAACCTACCGTCGCAAGATATTTTCCCATCTTTGTTAGTGTCTGTGGCATTAAACATGATTGAGATTTCCCTGTCTGAGGCTGGGATCGCCAGTTCTCTGCAGACATTTTTCAGTTCATGTTCCCCAATGTAGCCATCATTATCAGTGTCATAACGTTGAAATACTTGGCGTAAATTCGTTATCAAAGGATGCTTCTTCATAATTTGAGAAAACTCTTAAAAAATAAGGCTGTGCCAAAAGTTTAACGTTAAGCTTCGCCATTTACCTTACTTTTTAAAATTAAACATAACTAGTTGTCCCCAAAAAGGGGCAACATTGCTTAGTAGATCTGTAAGAATTTCAGAAGTGAAGTTGTCTTGAATGAATGAACGAATTAACTGAAGGAAAGCCTTCTTCGATATGCACGTTTAGCACTATCAAATATTACTAAGAGTGACGATACACTTTTAGCATTATCAAGCAGAAAAAACACCTACACACACCGCCCCCCCCCCTTGTATGTTTACATGTTGAAGCCAAAAACATTCTATCAGCAGCTGGCCACTTTTGAGCTTTCCTTTAGTTTGCAGGTAAACAGCATTGCTTCTCTGCTGTTAGCCCTTAAAGCAGATGTCACACGATGGAGATTTTCGTTGGGATTCCTCAGGGGATTTCCCCGTTTTAAAGCTGCGATATGAAGTTCACAATTTCGTGGATCTTTTTTATGAGAGGAGTCAAATTTCGCTAGTGCTGCATAGGACTTACACTTACACTTAAGGCCGGTTCACACATCGGTTCTCGTCAAATAAATTTGATCTAATTTGACCAAATATGCAATTTGACCAAATTTGATGGTTTGAACGGGCATCAGGTTCCATCAAATTCCGTCAAATTTGCCATCAAATCGCTGTCAAACTATCAAATTGGTTTGGTCAGTGCGCAAAAACCAAATATTTGACGGTTTGGCCAATGACATTTATGCCAATATATCACGTGAGCGTAAATCAATTCAAAGCGTGGCTTTTGGTTTTCTTCACACGTCTACGTTTGTCTACGGTCTTTCAACACATTGTACAAAATCACAGGGCTAAAATAATAATGTACACTTTCATTAAATATACCTTGAATTTGATTTAATTGATAATTTAAAATTTTACCAAATGCGCAAAAATTGATGAAACATTTTATATTTGAAAATCGCGTTGAAAACTTTTTAAAACTGTAAATTGTTTTGAATCTTTTCAAAAAGAATTAAGCAAAGGTCTGCGATTTTGAGAATCACATTAAGATAAGAAAAACGACTGGATGACCTTTTGACTGGCCATTTTTAATGCGCGCACATTCAAACTGGCGACCAATTTGATCAAAATTTGGTCAAATTATTTGATGCTATTTTGACAGTGTAAACAGGCAATTGGATCAAATATTTTGCTGTCAAAAAATTTGATCAAATTTATTTGACGAAAATTTGATCGTGTGAACTGGCCTTTTACACTTACACGACTTACACTTACACGCAAGAACCACTTACAAAACTAAATTGTATATAATCTCAATTTTTATTAGTCTTCATTCGTTGAGCTGATACAGATGAATTTCCTTTTTGCTATTGCTCTGAATCAGCAGTTGCCTTCTTACGCACCTGCTGAATCTTTAAGGATGAGCTCAATATCCCATCTTCAAAGTAGAGATGAGCACCGCTCCAAGGTCATGCTCGGTCCGTCCCGCCCTGTTAGCAAAGTTTTTCTGCTCAGCCCGGCCCGCAAGCCTACCAAATTCGCCCGCCAAAAGAAATTTCCAAAATTTTGTTAATATTATTTCAAAGTCATGCATGCATGCATGATGGAAACGCTAAATTATGTTAAATGTTAAATGTTGCTGTAAAATAACCATGAGTAAATACTTAGCAAATTTGAATAATTTCAAAACATTTACTAGTGTCGATTCGGCCCGTTTCCGCCCGCTCCTGCCCGCAGTTAAAAAATTTCTCGGCCGATCCAGGCCGACGGGCCGAAAAGCTCATCACTACTTCAAAGAATCCCTACTGGGCTTATGTGCAGCTCCCAAGCTACACTGTAGCGCCCAAAAATATACAACCGTTCAGATTGCTGACAGTTGACAACTGCGAAGGAGCATCTTGCTCATCTTCCAACCTAATTTGCATAAATTAATATCCTTAAAAAGATACCCTATACCAAGAGTACATAATATAAGAGTGTGCCACTAGGCACGCTCTCTTTCGTCAAAAAAAACTCTCTCCCTGCTCTCACTCCCCCCCCCCCCGGACCCATCACTTCAAAGAATATTGAGCGCTATGTTTGTGTTCTAAAGCTCGAAGCAGGCCAAAATTCGCGCACGCACCGCTTGTGTTTTCAAGCTTAAGCACATAAAGATAGAGCGAGTGAGCGTACGCTCGTTTCGACTAGGTACTGATTTGCAGGGGGGGGTCACTAGGGTCTGATTCGCGGGGGAGGGGGGTTGGGCCGTCAGCGTGCAGTGCACAGTTTCTGCTCTGGTAAGATAGAGCTTGTCTAGTGGCACACTTTTATAATTATGTACTCTTGCCTATACTAGCTCAGTGTTGAAGCAAGCGCTTCGCTGTACTAAAATAGGGAAAATACAAGCATAACATACATAGAACCCGTTTAATACATTCCTGCTTCATCAGGAATAACAAAACGTCGACTGTATGCAGTATGTACAGTTTCGCGTGATCACACAATGTTTACGTTGAGTAATATATTTTAGCAATGAGCTGTTACAAATTAAGAATCGTAGTTTACGACTTGCCAAATATACATGTGTATAAATTTCTTACATTCTTTTCCCCTTGTATTATGCTATGAAATCTCTGTCTGCATATTGGCTTTGGTTGTCTGGTGCTGGGCGAGGATAAACATGCAACTAGACGGCAAATTTAGATTAAAGTAGTTTGAGCTGAATGCGTACCAGTGAAGCTGATTCTTCCATCCTGGTCAGTATCCGCCGAGGAAAACATTGTTCTAATTTCTGACTCTGAGATGCGCTGGCCCAGCTGTTTGATGACCTTTCGGAGTTCATCTAGGGTGATGCTACCATCAGCATCCAGATCAAAATGCTCAAATGCTTCCTTCAGTCGTTTCAGGGGAGGTGATCTGTTCACAAGGACTTGAAATTCTACAACAAAAGTAAATCCAATATAAATGCATGTAGTATCAAGAGTGTATAATAGTAAGAATGAGACACTCTTACACTAAAGTCTGACCAAAAATTCTTGGAACCTAAATGTGAGCGGCTGTCCTGAGTTATCATTTGAAGGTAGACTATATAATGTACATATTTTTCGAATCCTCGGGAACCCGAGATTTCGAAAATCCAAAAAATCCGAAATTACTGATTTCATTCACGGAAAATTTAAAATTTTTTGTTTTTCGCCCAATTCTTATCGGAATGGAATTTCGGATTTTTCGGATTTTCGAAATGTCGGGTTCCTGAGGATTCGAAAATTATATACATTATATAGGCTACCTTCAAATGATAACTCAGGACAGCCGCTCACATTTCGGTTCCAAGAATTTTTGGTCAGACTTTAGCAAGGTATGCTCGGAGAGTTAACTCGGGACCCCCCTCCCGGAACTTCCCGGAACTCGCGGAACAAATTAAGGTGGTCCCACTTTGCACTATCTGCATACACGCTTTCATGCGTGTGTCTGCTCGCTGATTGGCCCTCTAGCCTAAGGCTTACTGTAGGTAATTTATTAGTTATTATAATTAATTAATTATAACTTTAACTAGGTTACAATTAAAAACTAATTCGACAACTTTGTAGCATTTTTGTGCTCTTTCTAGTGATATAAAATTGTTTCATAATACAAAAGTTCGAAGGAATGTAGTGTGCAACATTAGAAAAAGTAAAATGCTACAATTTGTCGAATTAGTTTTTTAATTGCATTAACCTAGTTACAGTTATAATTAATTAATTAAAATAACTAATAAATTACCTACAGTAAGCCTTAGGCTCAGCCGGGCCAATCAGCGAGCAGACACACGCTTATATGAAAGAAAGTGCAAAGTGGGACCCCCCCCCCGGAAGTTCCGGGGGGGTCCCGAGTTAACGCACCGAGCATACCTAGCATGATTTGTTCATGCTAGTGTAAGAGTGTCTCACTCTTATTATTTTATACTCTTGGTAGTATTAGGATTCGAAATAGTGTGTGCGCCTATTTTATTCATATTCGAGAAAACTGAAAAATATACTTTTATATATATTTCACACCAAACGCTACAACATTCGGAAATTGGATGGGATAGTTCATTTTGATAGCGTAATATGAAACTTTCGTGTAACGGGAAAATACAGCTTTTATGGCTTCAAACCTTCTACAGTAATTCTGCCATCACAGTCTGCATCAACTGCTGTGAACATTGCATTCACTTCCAGTTGTGTCAACTGCAAATCGATGGCTTTCATGGCACCACTCATTTCAGCGTTGGTAATAAAGCCATCGGAATCAACATCGAATTCTTTGAAGATTGATTGGATTTCTAAAAGGCCAACATGATAATAGTCATGGACGTAGCAGACTATACACAATTTAATGCAGTGACATGCATTTAATATTTTAATTTTGCATAAAAATACAACACATTGGCATTGGGCAGTCCGAAATCTGAATCGGGCTGGGTCTCTAATGTTATGGAAAGATCACTCTTGGTGAAAAGAGTACTGGAGTGAAAATAAGAAATCGCATCGCATAAATATCTACTACTAAAATGCAGCATTCAACTAAATCCAACATACAAAAAACAAGAACTTCATACCTTTGCTGACATTTTCTTTCTAAAACAAAAACTACTTTCATAACTACACCGCTACTGCTTATCACCAGTTCTACTACAATTAGATTACTGTATTGTATACTCTTAGTAACAGTGATAAATAATAATGAAAAACAAGTCATTTTGACCTTAGAGCTGTGATCGGGTCCATGCTAGGCTTAAGGTGCTGGTTTCCTTTCGGGTATTTTTGACTCCTACGGCTTTAATCCTTTACGCAAAGGGCTAAAACTTACCAAATAACCTATTTCCGTGCTCTTTAACATTTTAGGACCAGTCCCGTATTTTTAGGCCAAAAGATAAGAAAGTTTTGGGTTTTGGCCTTAAGCTCCCAGTAGGTAGACAAGACACGGGATTGGTTGGTATGGCTGGAACGAGGCCTCGAAAATGAACATTTTTGCTCTTACAACCTTTGAGCTATCTCCAGTGGTTAAGTCAGTATAAGCAAAAAAACTGTTTTTAGGGTCAAAAATTGGCCATTTTCGAGGAAATCAGTTTTTTCAAAATTACTGCCACATGTTTAGGACAAAATTGGTTTAGTTATACTCAATCGATACATCGTCCAAATGCACATTTTATGAATGCCTATTAGCCGGATTTTATTGGTTTCAGCTAGAGATTTGGCCGAAAAACCATTTTGGCAAAACGGCGATTATTTTGTTTCGAACATTGATTTCTCAAAAACTACTCGATGGATTCCGGAGATTTTCGGCAGAATCGAAATTCGCAGTTCTGCGGAGGGACGTTTTTCTTGGTTTGGGCTAAAACGTATCGAGTAGCAAGAAAACTCAATGCGAAGTTGCGAAATTTCGTGTTACTGTGCATTTGGCCGATTTTCTCGACCGTTAAGACCTGCTGAGTCAAATCCAAAAAAACGTCCCTCGGCCCATATGTCCTTCATATCGTGGCACAAAAAGAAATTTTGGCCGATTCTACAGTTTTGAGAAATCCATGTTCAATTTTCTTTCCAATTTTACTAGTTTCCTAAGCTCATGTTAATGTACAGACTATAAGCTTTAATACGATATATAAAGCTCTTTGCAAGTCCCACCATTGCGAATGTTATAGCGTTTCAAAAAAATCACCACAAAAGCCTGCACAAAAGGATACCACCACCTTAAGTTAGGGATTTGCAATTCGACCAGGCCCTGAAGGTGAATTTAAATGAGCCTTGCTTCGACAAGCGAGAGATAAACCTTTGTAGAGTGATTAGCCGGAAAATTTTGAGATACAGTCTGCTGACACCGTTGGGATTACATGATTACTTCTGCAGTTCCAGCAGTAGCCACTTAAGACGTAAAGAAAAACAATACGCAAATTTTAAAAGTATGATTTAATCCGTCACGAGGATAATAAAGGGCAGCAGTAGTTATATAACGAATCAGGCCCAAACCTTTGTAGCTACGGTTTGAAAACTATTAAAATAACTAAAATATTAATTTCACTAAGATAAGCATCCGTGCTAAATTTGTTTTTGTTCCGCAAATAATGTACATTGTGCATACGTCGTGAATAATTTGAAACTAAAACTGTAGTACGATGCACGTCAGGCCGTGCACTAACGTATTTATAGGAACGAATCTCAGTTGAAATAGATATGAGCAAGAGTATATAGTACACAAGAGTATGACAGCTGTCATACTCTATGTGTTATAAGCGTTACGCACTCCTGCACGTTAACGGCTGACCCCCACCGCAAATTGGACCTCAGTGATCCCATCCGCAAAGTGGTACTCAGTCGAAACCGGGGTACGCTCACTCGCTCTGTGCTTGTGTGAAATGTGTTCGAAAACACAAGCACTACGTGAGCAAATTTTGTGTCAGTTTCGAGCTTAACACACGCATAGCAGGCAAATCTGTTTGAAGTGATGGGTCCTATTCGGGGTGGGGATAAGCCGTTAGCGGACAGAGGATGTGTCACGCTTATGATACATAGAGTATGGCAGCTGTCATACTCGTATTATATACTCTTGATATGAGGTATACAAGTACTTGGTAGCACGGCTTTGTATTTACAATTTTGTAAATTTATCGGACCGGAAGCCCTCGTGAGCAAAGCTCGTGTGCTTCACGCACTCGTGTTGCTCACTCGGGGCTTCCGATGAATGTACATATCTGTGAGCGCACTCAGCATCGTGCTACAAAGGATACTTTGTAACCCAGACGCAAGTACCTAGAGAAAGAGGGCTCCAGCAAAGAGAGAGTAGCTAGTTGCACTTGTTGGACAAGGCATTAGAGTAGTGTTATTGGTTGGCTAAAGCGAGCTTTCTACTAAGTCCCGCATGCAGATTAGAGGACTCATATGTAAATCATAAATCCCCAAGCATTTAATGTGACGGATCAAGGTGGCAATTCCCAATTCCCATTAAACTCAGTTGTCAATGCTATGTTCAACATACTCATTGTTGAGTCACAAGTTCTCGTTTCTCGTGCGGTTTGTGAGCGAGTCAATTCCTGAACCATGTCGGGGACAATGTGCTGTGCGTAGGCAGTAGGGTTCTAACCGAGCGAGATCAGTGACACCTTAGTTTCTTTACCACTACTCTCCTTGAACTTAAGGAAAAATGGAAATCCAACCTCCACTTAACTTATTTAGGTAAACTCACTTTAGTGTTAGCCTCTTGACATCTGTCACATTATTTCATTCAGTAAGCAGAAGTCAGACGCAAGGCTTTGCTGGCATAAAGAAAAATTTTGTTTCTTTCAAAAATGATAAGTTGCTGCTTACCTTAGTACTTCCGTTTCCGCATATGTTTCCCATCTTTTATATAAGTGCGTAAAATTGAGCAATTAAAACGTTCATGTCATCATCATAAAATATATAATAACATCATAGTGACAGAGCCAAGCTGACATCAACAAAGTTCCATACGTACCAACAAACGCTTTGTCAAACGAAAGATGGCAGCAGTGAAAACCTGTCATTAATAAGCAAATTCAAAACCGGTTAAATCTGAGGACATAAAAATTTCAACTCAAATACAGTAGAAGTACGAGTAATTACGCTTTCAGGAGTATGAAAAACCTGCCGTTACTAAAACAAGATTATAGACACGTTTGTAGGCGCAAAGCAAAGTTAGCACACTTAAAGCTCCCAACATCATAACAGGGTCATAAATCACCGCTTCCCATCTGGTGCCTTTATGGCTGTTCGCCTTTAGAAGGCACGCAGCCCCTGGATTGGCCAAAATAGGAAATGTGGTCGTTAGCTCGTAACGTGTTATACCTAATTGAAAGTGTAAGAACGAAGGTCTAAGCAAAACTGATAGTAGCTGGATCGTTAAAATACTTCCTTTATCAAATAAAAACACAACCCAGCTCACCCACTGAATAACGTTTGGTGAAACGGCTCACCGTTGACGTTCCATGTAAGATCTTTTATGGTAATTGGAACTCAACTTGTATTGACGTTGAAGTCAGGACTCAGGAAACACATCACACCAGCTCGTCAGCACAGAACTGAACATAGTGTACACATGAAACTTCCAACCACGTCGTCTCGCTTTTTAATTTCTGCTTGTTAAAGTAATTCAGTCTGTTGTTCCCTTTGCGTTTAGTTGAGTTGGAAGTACGGTCTTTTAAAGCTATTACCTGCGTTACAGTGTAGTTGATTTTCTAGATACTTTGTCCTTTTCAGGATTTCCATTAGTCACGTCAGTCAGTTCCAAGTGTTTGTTAACTGGTATTAACTTAATTAAGTGTTTGGCTAATACCGACCTATTTGCATTTTTTGTGCTTTAATTTATCATTTTAATTTTATGTTTTAATTTTAATTTTTTTGTAATATAAAGCATGCGGTCACTACAGTTGCGGATCGTATCCTCGTGCGATGTTAATTCGTTCATTATGTCTCTCAGTTTTGTGCTAAAGCTTATGGGAATAACATATTTACATTTAACTGTGAAACTTCAATAAATTCGTTGCTGCTTTATGGGCAGGCGCAGTAATTATGTTTTAGGACCAGCGAGACAGTTGCAGGATTACTAAAGTCTGACCAAAAAATGTAGAAAGCGAAATTGTTTTCTTTATATCTAAAAAACGCTTCAAGATAGCTACCACAAAGTATATATTTTCTGAACCGGACTGATGAGATCTTTCTTTTCGTGAAAAAATTTTTTGAAATTTCCCGTGCGATTTCAAAGGGCGCCGCTTTTATATGTACAGAAGAATTGGTACAGGGTACTGCCGCGATTTTTTCACGAAAATTTTCCCCTTGTATGAATGTGCTACACACCAAATTTCAACTTTTTTGGCTGAAAATTGCGTGAGTAATTCAATTTTTTCGATTTTCAAAATCCTTTGATCTTTGCCGCTTTTTCGACTTTGACTTGTTATTACTCGCGACTCGCTCAACGGAAAAATTTTTCGATTAGATTTTCAGGACCGCCTAGGCGTCCGCTCTCACCCGATATATGTGAGATTTCAAAATTTGAAAGTCGATTTTTTCGAAAAATACCACTTTTTGACCCAAAATTTCTACATAGCGAGTCTAGCAAAAGTGAGTAAAAATTACATAATCATAAAGTCCAATCTAAGCTGAATGCAACGATATAAAGTTTTTGTGGCTACGACTTACATTGCGTCCGCAATGAATTTTTAAACAATATCCCTTCTTTCAGCTGGTTTTATGACCCATGACGAATCCCAGCATGACGAAAATGTGCGTCATCTGTTGGAATGTACGATATTTCTTGACACATTCATCTGCTTTCCAAAACTTACATTCACGATATAGATTTGCTACACCCTGAGATGCATTAGCTGAATTCGGATGTCCCTTGCACGGAAACATGTTTAAAACTAAAAATATAGTCAAACTATTATAATGAAACAAAGCTCCATTCATGAACAACAAAAAAGAAAAAGTGTGTGATGTTGAAAAGCAGACTCCGTGGATTCTTTCAAAACTCCCTACAACTTTTACAAAATACGTCTTTGAGTGAGTGCTAACGCTGTTACTTTTTCCTGCTGCGCCTCAGCGCAGCAGGTCTTTTAAATTTGCTCAGATCGAGCTTTTGCACTCAGTTTTGCTGTTAAAGATGCATTTTTGTATAAATGCGTGTATGTAACGCTTTAAGATAGGGTCTGTATAGTTTGTGTGTAAATTTGTTTCCTTTGAACACTTTTTTCTTTAATCACTGTGACTGCGCATATGTAGATAAGTTGTGCGTGTGTTTTGTCAATTCGAGAAACCGGAAATCGTCTTTCTGATGACTTAGACCTAACTACTCAGCTCATTAGCAACATTCCAAATGCGTGAAATTGGATTTATATCAGAAACTTTGAATATGCGACCAGGTATGTAAATTGTAAACAAAATAAAATTCACACCATGTTTTGCACTACTTTCTTCTATTAGTATGCATGCAAATTTTTGAATTTATAAAATTGGCTGCGCAGCAGGTTTACAGTTAACTAAATGTTCCTCAGACAAAAACATAACCTTTTGCACAAAATATTGCTTGCTAAAGCTAAACTTGACAAGCATTACGCGTAGGTTAATGTAAGGCCGGTCTAAACAAAAATCTTACAATAAAACAATTACATTTATTTGCACATTTGTTTAAAAATGATTAACACTATATAACATAAGAACTATAGGTAAATCCTTCGGATTGCAAGTAGAGATTCAGATTCAGTCATTCCGTTTTAGCTCGGACTAGGTTGAATGTATGTGGTAGAAGTCTCTCGGTCGTGAAAGAACAGTTGGTTAGTACACTTGTTCCTGTAAATAAGGAATCTGTAATAAAGAAGGAATAAGAAAGAATAAAGAACTGAATCTCGAAGTTCTGTGGTCTTCGCCCCGCCACGCTAGATGTCGACTTAATAACTTTCTTTTCACTTGTCTAGAAGTGACTTCACTAGATGAAAGATGATGATTTGTTTTCAAATCACGACTATAATTACATTTTGAAAATCAACACTTCCTGGATTATTTCAGTACTTTCATCACAGCTGTGGAATAAAGCGATTAGTGTTCTAAAGGACCGCTGATATGTGTATGTGAAAGAGAAATGGAAAGGACAAGTGTTTTACTGATATAACTTTTCCATCTTTACATGTAAATATTATTTTTTCGGTGATTGTTTGGTATGCCCACACTTTACAAATTTTTCAAGTTTCTCAAAACCATCTACTTTGGTATGCGCACACCTTACAAAATTCCCATTTTCTTAAAACCATCTACTTTGGTATGCGCACACCTTACAAAAGTTTCAAGTTTCTCAAAACCATCTACTTTGGTATGCGCACACCTTACAAAAGGGCTCTCTACTGTATATTTCCTATCATTTTCTGGTCAGTTTTCAACTAATTTCTTGTTTATTGGAATTATTATTGAAATGATCAAATTCAAAGTAGAACATGAAACATATGAGAATTCTCCTGGATATTTGAAGTTTACCGCCTCCGGCGACTGAAAACCTCAGCTCATTTATCATGCCAGTAAGTTTGTGCAATATTTGTTCCTTTTGGAAAAGTGTCATGGAAAAGGCGCCAAGCACTAAACATTAACAGCTATATAAAGCAAAATTATTAGTTTACGTGGCCAGCGGAAGTATAATCGCGGTCGGATGATGGCGGGAAACAGGTTCCTCCAGCTCGTATCAATCAACAAATTAAGGGGCATACGGTAAAAGGCATCTACTTCGGTATGCGCACACCTTACAAAATTCCCATTTTCTTAAAACCATCTACTTTGGTATGCGCACACCTTACAAAAGTTTCAAGTTCCTCAAAACCATCTACTTTGGTATGCGCACACCTTACAAAAGGGTTTTCTATTGTGGAGGTACGGTGTGTAACCTCCGTAATAAATTGTATCGGACTTCACTAGTTGATTGCAAGTAAGAGCTCAGTGTGCGATATCCAGTCCTAACTAATTGAGAGAAGAGATGAGAGCATCATAAACTAGCGAGTAAATTAAGATAGAACTACTTGCGGACCCTAAGCGACCGTCCCTAAATCTAATAAACCGAATACTGCTAGATTTTACTATATCAAACACAAAAATACTCACTCTAACTTTGAAAAGGTCATACAAAACTGATACAAAGATACGAAGGAGCACGATAAGTGAAAATGAACACACGAGGGAGGGCGTTACCCACTCCCCAAAACCTAAACCTAACCCAACAATTCTTACCCCCAAAACAGATCAAAGGCCCCCAACCTCGTTGACACACCGACTACAACTGAACTCAGCCTGCACTTTCTCTCTCTTATATATACTTTGTGCTACAGACGTAGCTAGCCCAAAAAGAAATAACTTTAATCATTCATGAATAAGACAATTGTCGAAATAGTTCAAAGTTGTATAATTTCATCAAATAGAGTATACTTTACGTCACACGTATGAAGATAGCGCTACACATAATTTTCAATGTTGCGCTGCTGCGCAGCTGTCTCCTAGTGCCCCAATGGGTAATATTTCACAAAATACCCCCTCTTTTCCGCCGCCGGCCCCCCGCGCGGCGATCAATACGGGTGCCACAGAATGTTAGACAATGGTAAAACTGGATTACATTAGTTTTGAGCGCTCAGGTAGTAATTTTAGAGGTAAAACAGACTGTTAGAACTAGCTATAGTAAAAATGGAGCCAAACGATCCCCATTTGCCTGCGAACTACGCGGCTCACAGACGAGTCCGGGCTGACACTTCGGACTTGGACTGGGTAAAACTGTGTCGGCTGTGACCGAAACTAAACACTAAACCAGTTTTGACAGACGAAACAAACATACGAAACAAACGACTAAACGACACGAAACTATTGACGACTTTTGATAAACACAAACAACTACGTAAATTTTGAAAACAGTACAATAGACACCAGTATGGACCCCCACACGCACAAGGCCGAACAGACAGAAAAGACAGGATACAACAGGGACACTGCCCACTAGGGAACCCATCCCAACAATCACAATAACCCCCATAGAAGAAACCCAACTAGAAGCTTGTAGAAAACAACAAATATAAGCAATTACTAGCGGTTTATTATACATATGGAGTAAGATAAACACAAAGAATCAGTAGAAGCAAAAATTATACAAGGCAAAAATAATAAGGCTAACTTATAAATGGCAAAACATGGCCAAAAAGAAAACCAAGCTACCGCAAAATAGCTACCAAACGTGAATAGGGAGCGCCCGAACAGAAAACTCAGTACTCCAAATTTGAAGGAACCCTCCCAATAGGTAGTAACAAACATCAAAAGAGACAAAATCCCCACCCGTTATACTGACAAAAATGGAATGCAAAATCACAACGAAACAAAGATACGGGGAGCTGGAAACGTCCTAGGCGTGCCGAAGGAGGGGACCACGACTTCATGAGGGAGCAACCAGGCAAATGACCAGAGCACACCGGGAGCTTACAGACAAAACACAGAGGGTCTAAGTAGGACCCACCCATAAAGTCCAAAATGGGCCAAACCAAGCAAAGTCCAAAAGTAAAGAGGGCACACATAGCCCAAGTAAACAATACATAAAAATACAAAACCGTGATTCTGTCCAGACCCGGGAAAACCAAGCTGGCCAAACACGGCCGCACAAGAACAGGAGAGGCCGGGAGGCCAGGACACAGATACAAGAGCCAGACCCCACCACAGATCGAAAACCAGAAACAGAGTCAAAGGCGACAACTGGCCTGACAAAGAGAATGAAACTGGCCCAGAGGAACTGCCAAGCGAGGCAGCCCACCCCATATACAGAAGTATCAATCCAGCTCCCGGCCACACCGCTGCCACAAAGTCGACACCGACCAACACCACCAAGTCTCCGGGCGCTTCCAGACCAAACAAAACAAGGCCCTGCTCAATAATAGCATGCATCGTGGGAGGCACGCCTGGCGCAAGAGGGGGTGTGGGATCCGTACAGTAGAAAAGAACCATCACCTAAACACAAAAACCAAAAATTAAAGTACTGTGAATAAAGCAATACCAGTATAGAATCAATGCAAAAAACAATAAACAAGACAAGTTCACAAAACACAGCATAGATATTGGAAAGCCCCTCAACTGTAGCATGCCCGCAGCGGTGTGAGTACCCCAAAGATGACCCAGTTTTAGGTAACAACCTTTGGAGACCCACACCACGGCGGAGACTCGAAAATAGAACCATAAGGTACTAGTCAAATGTAAACAGATAGGAAACAAGAGTCTGGGGGAGACGGGTCACTCCGTGTCCCAGTCTTAGGTCAACAAAGCGACTCGCCCACCCCAGGACCCCTTCAACCGTAAGGTAGGTAAGTAGAAACGCGTAAAATATTAAATGTGCCCGAGCAAACGAGAAACTAGACAAAGGTCAACAGAGCAAAGAAAATTTCCGAAATAAAATTTAATCAAAGGAAAAGACCCCTAAGGTCATCATAGAAAGATTGAATAATCAAGGAAAGATAAACAAAGTTTTTTAAAAAATCAGCTCGGGCACTAAAGAAATTTTCAAAAGAATTTCCATGTACACGGGGCACGGGGCTGCAGAACAACAACAACGCACAACAACGCCCCTTACACATTTTCGGCCTCAACCGCCAAGACCTCCTGTTCGCGGTGGTCCGCCCGCATTGCCGAGACCAAATCTGGCAAATCGGAGAACAGTTCACTCCGTAAGACCATGTGGAGCTTGCCCATCCAATTTTGGTGGGGAGCCACAGGGATCGGATTTAAACACGTCAAACGCGTATAATCCTGTGGCCCCATGTGGCTAAGCATAGCCCTTTTCTTGCCGACCCCCAATACTCGTTTTGAGAGGCCTCGACGATGAGTCAGACCCCCGTCGCCGCTAGCCACTTGCGATACGATGGACAAACCTGGGCCTTCGCTCGGATGACATCAAGCATAACAAATGCCCGAACATGGATTTTAGAATGTTCCCAAAAGCGGCGAAACGGAACTGACCGATGGAACCAGCCCCTGGTATAATGCTTCGACCCTTGCATAGCCTGGAACGGGCAGGTATCGAGCCGGCTCAGGCAAGCAAAACCAGTAGTCGATTTTACGAACGATGATGGTAACCGCTCTCCGAAAAACGGTATTCATGCCCATAGATCTTCAAATACGGGTGGTGACCCCGCTCGCCCGTGTCCGGAATACGGTGCATGTTAGAAGCCACCATGTGTTCACCCGAACCCTATTGTCCCGTTTCCACAACAGCTGAAATACCAGAGGTCGTGATAGGTCCGGATATTGTAGAGCCCGAACTTACTGATGGTAATCCGAACTTGTTGCTAGAGGGCCCGAACTTGTTGGGGCAGGTCCCGAACTTATCGGAGCGGACCCCGAACTTATCGGGACAGAGCCCGAACTTATCGGGACAGAGCCCGAACATGTCGGGACAGAGCCCAAACTTATCGGGACAGAGCCCGAACTTGTCGGGACAGAGCCCGAACTTATCGGGACAGAGCCCGAACTTGTTGGGACAGAGCCCGAACTTGTCGGGACAGAGCCCGAACTTATCGGGACAGAGCCCGAACTTATCGGGACAGAGCCCGAACTTGTTGGGCCGGACCCCGAACTTATTGGGCCGGACCCCGAACTTATTGGGCCAGAGCCGAACTTATTGGGTCAGACCCCGAACTTATTAAAGCTTTTGAAGGGATCCCCGGACTTTTCGAAACTTTTGAAGGGACCCCCGAACGTTTCGAAATTTTGAAGGGACCCCCGAACTTTTCGAAATTTTGAAGGGACCCCCGAACTTTTCGAAACTTTTGAAGGGACCCCGGACTTTTTGGAGCAAGGCCCGAACTTTTGAAGAGGGCCCTGAATTCTTTGGGGGGCACCCCGAACTTGTGAACGTTCACCGAACCTTATGCAGCCGTCCCCGAACTTTGGGTAACATTCCCCGTGGTTTGAATAATAGGTCCAGAACTCAGGGTGGCCAGTCCCGAGCTCGTAGAAACCAAACCTAAGGGAGGACATTGCTGTACAGATGGTTATAATTTTGATAACGTTGCTGGAACTATAGTCAGGGCTACTTGAGACCGTTCAGAGTCATGTTCGACAGAAGAAACAAATAATTCACCTGGAGGACCGTCCGGTTGGGAGCCTGGGCAACTACTACTAGTAAAGGGGAGTTAAATAAATCCTTATACAAACAGGCTCAAATCTATCGTAGCTGGGTGCACCTGATCAATTTCACGTCGTAATTTCTGTAACTTGTCTGAAAGATGGACTGCAATTTGGGCAAATGGTAGGGTGAACTGTGCCTGTAGGCCCCAAAATGTGTCGGGCTAAGGTTCCCTCT
>JASAND010004680.1:0-21247 GCA_030248195.1 Trissonchulus latispiculum
GTTCTATTTTGTTTGAGTTTATTAGGAATCTAAAGTCACACACTCTTCACGAAACTTCAATCTTTCCTATTTATTTTAGTTCACTCTAAAATTTTAAATCCTACATTGTGGCGACCGTGTTCAAAGAGTAGATTTGACGTTACAATAAAACCAACCTTAGGTTATGGTTCTGGTCCTACTACGAGTTTATCAGCTTGACCAGTTGACCCCTGGTCACGCTATTAAGTGAATTTTGCTTCAAAAACATGGATTCTTAAATTTTCAAAAGAGGGGGTAAACTCTCATTGTTTTCCTGATTTCGTTAAAAACTGTTTTCGTCATTAAAATTTTGCAAATCCAAATTTCTTCACTTTGCACTAGAGATGAGGATTTTGGCTCGCGGCTCGCTTCGGCTCGGCTCGGCTCGCGAGCCGACCCGAGCCGGCAACAATTTCCCCCGAGCCGAGCCGGAGAATTGAAACTCCGAGCCGATCCGAGCCGAGCCGAGCCGAGCCAACCCTATAGCAAAATTTTAAGTTCAGTGTAATTACTTCTGACTTTGCTCAAACAAAATAGCCAACAAATTCAATGAATTCTGTGTTTTGTTTTTAACTTTGTCGTCTAATTTTTCTTTCTTCCTTGTCTTTATTCATACCTTCATTCCACGCCAACTTAGTTTAAGGTGGTGATTCCCTTTGGTCACATAAAGTTTGCACCATTATAACTCATTCATTACTTGGAGTTAAGAAGCCATTTTTATATCAAAATGTAGCTTGACATTTTCTCTTTTTAATGCATGCCGCGAAACTAACGTTGCTTTTCTAAAATATTTTTAACACATTTTAGAAGAAGTATAATTTTCCGGAATTTTTGCAGGCTCAAGTAAATTTTTTTCGCGAGACATCGGTTATATCATTCGATACCTCCATCAATTAACTGGGGACGATTTTTTATTTATTGCTAAATCGCTCTTCGTTGTAGAGAAATAAGCTGAAATGTGTGCGTAACCTGGATTTTGCCTACTTTTGCCAAATTTCTCAAGCGATTACTATAGCTAGAAAGCAGCAATCGGGGCAACTAAAAAATCGTCCCTGGGTATATTTCTGCAGAACACATTTGTTCAGTAGCAGCCCCCCAGCTCGCATAGTAAATGCTCCACAATCTTTGGAAAAAATTGGTCGTGGTTTTGCAAAAACTACGTTTTTTTATGGTAGCAGCCTACAGGATAGCAGTTGGAAGACGATCATGCGTCGGATAAGTCCCTGTGAGACCTTCAGATCGACGCCCTTAGTTTGATTTTATGGCTTGCGTAGTTCAAGAAATGTTGGATTATTTGATTTCTGCAGAAATGACAAGTTTTCGACACCGAAACAAGAAAATGGGCTATATCTCACGGTAGAGACAAGCTAGAAACTTACTTTAAAAAGCAAAAATGGGAAGCTCAATGAGATCTTTCGAATGAATATAGTCATGACTAGATAGCTGCTGCCAAACGTTCAGAAATTGGGAAAAACCACTCTGACCGGAAATCTCGAATTTTTGAATCGGGATTGCGCGGAGGGTGTTAGAACGCTAAAAGAACTTATTGCGGAAAGTTTCATCAAATTTCATCTTGATTTACGCCGCCAAATAACAATATGTGCCCAAAAGGAATCACCACCTTAAACGCTAGGCTGTGATTGAAGTCAACCTACGACTGAGGCTCCCACCCCTACGCCTCTGGCGACCCCCTCCCCACCCTCCCCAAAAAAATTTGTTATGCCAAAAATCGCATTTTCAGCCGTTTCTAGTGCCAAACAACATTCAACCATGGAGGTATTTTATCATTAGACAGTAGTTCTAAACTCGAATTTGATTGCTAACATGTTTCCAAGTCTAAAATAAGGTCACTATTGAGTCAGAAAGTCCATAGTACAATTTAAAATGTATGTTTCTCGCAATATTAAACACTTTAAGACAGAAATTTGGAATTTTTTGAAAAATTTTGCAAAATTTACCCAAACAATACCCAAATTTTGGCCATTTTTCGCGCCTTTGGCGCGACTACTCCCTCCCAGTTGAGGGGGGGGGGACTCCCCCCTTTTGGAAGTTAGCAGTGCCAGGAGAAGTACGCAGTAATGTAAACGGCGTACGATATCAACATTGCTGCGTACTTCAGCGTACTAGCTTTAGTTTTTAGCGCACTTCAAGCGACAATAGCGTACACTTATTTGAAAATTGACTGTCACGTTCAGGTATACAGCTAGAAGGTAGCTATATAAGACAGAAGAGATAAAAACTTTAAAGATGAAATAAAAAATTTCTTCACGTTTCACGTAGACGATAATTCAAGTTTGGAAATGACAAGTCCAATTTTCTCTGATGACATTAAAATTTAATTAATTGGTATATTTGAAAATTACGAAGTTTTCGTTACTAGCTAGCTTTACTGGCTTTAATACTAATGGAAGGGGTGGGGGATGTTTTTTATTCCAAGTCAGACAGTCGGTCGGGCCCATAGGTGTACCAGGCTAGTTTGCCCCTCCCCCACTGTGAGACCCCCACCTCCCATACACGACCCATACCCACAAGCCGAGCTCAGACCCCCTCCCCCCTAAGCCTAAATGGGGTCCAAACATGAGGAAAAATGCCAAATTTTTGCTAAAATTTTTGCAATTTTTTAAAACTTTTCTGTAAAACGCATTATGAGTAGTTTTTGACTCGATTTATGTAGAAAATAGTAGATTTTATGTCAAAAATGCCATTTTTAGCTGAAAAAATTTGGGTACAGTTTGGCGTTTGGGTAGATGTTGTTAACAAATTGACAAATTTTAGACCCCCCCAAGCATAGGTGTAATTGGGGGGAGGTTTGGGGGGGGGTAACTCCCCCCCAGCCATTTTTACAAACCACCCCCAAAAATTTTTGGGGGCCCCCGGCCCCCCCCCAACTGGGGGGGGGGGTAGTCGCGCCGAAGGCGCGAAAAATTGGCCAAAAATCGGGTATTTTTAGAGTAAATTTTGCAAAATTTTTCAAAAATGTCCAAATTGTTGGCTTAAACTGTTCATTATTGCGTGAAATACACGTTTTTAACGGTTTAATGGACTTTCTGACTCAATATTGACCTTATTTTAGACTTAGAAACATGTTGGCAATCAAGTTTTCGAGTTTAAAACCCCTGTCTAATGTCAAAATTACTTCATAGTTGAATGTTTTTTGGCATTAGCAATGGCTGAAAATGCGATTTTTGACATAAAAATAGAAAACATTTTTGGGGGAGGTTAGGGGGGGGACGTGGGGGGGGTTTGGGGGGGTCTAAAAAGGGGGCCCCCCCCCCGCAAAATTCCGGGGGGAGGGGGCCCCCCCCAACCCAAATCCCCGTTACACCTATGCCCCCAAGCCAGATTTTGACTTTTTATTCCCCCCCCCCAACCCAAACTGTTGGTACACCTATGGTCGGGCACTCACTCACTTTCGGATTTATATTGGCTGCTCTGCTCTTCCAGGACGGGCAGCCAAATGTATCCTTTTTATTATTGGAAACTGCATTTCATAACAGGCAAACGCAAACTCTTGTTTGTTATAGTTTTATGGATGTGGGCATATTTTTTGCTGGATGAATATTTTTATTCTGAGGCAAACAAAAGTGACTGCCAAACGTTTAAAACAGCGCATACATTGCCATTGAGAGCATGATGGCTGTTTTAAATATCAGCTGGTCACTTGATTATTGTGCATTTCATTAGCATTCAGGAGTCAATTATACCAATTGTAAATTACCATGTCTACGCCTTCTCAATTCATATCGATATTGGGTAAGTGTATAATCTTGTATTTTCAAATGTAATGAACGAAGTTGATTGATAGTGCTTTAATAATTTCTCACAATGCATACGTATCCAAAAATGTACGCATACAGTGCTGGATGAAAGAAAACTATAAGCTAGTTTTTGTAAGCGATCCATCCATCCATCCGTCGACCCACTCATTACGGGGGGGATGTCAAAAGTCGGAAGAACCTGAATCCTGATTGCTCAACTGATCTGACTTATAATTCCAAAAATACAGTAAAATTAGTTTGCTAATTACATATACATACGTATTGTTAATTAAATAATTAGTCCCTTTCTTACTTCTATTCTAATAACTATTCGCACAAATAGAGAGGGACTGGTCAGGAATAATATACACATACCCAAACTGATCAGATGGCGGCATGCAATAATCAGACAAACAGAGCTTGTACAATGGATGTTTAGTCATACGTGTATAAATAGATCATGCAAAGCATATTTTCTAAAACTGCAAATTTCAATAAAAAGTACAAACTGTACTTTTATGCAGTTTCGGAAAATATCGCTGCATCAATCAGGAATGAATAATGATCCATAAAATCGGCAGGACCGAATTATAGGAAACAGACCTAAACCACAAATAGTCTGTAGGATCGCATAATATATATCAACATCGATAGTTTCCCCGAAGAAGTATTTTTCGGAAATTTCATGGTCGGTCCGCGAAAACTTAGGCTGGGCTTATTGTATTGTAGGCATTTTTTCTTGGGGGGGCTTCTTGGGCACCCCCCAAAAGTCCGAGGGGCAAGGAAATTTGCCTGGGAACAAAAATGTTTCTAAAAATATGAGAAAAATAGCGCTATTTTTCTGGCATGTATATACTGTAAAAGTTGATTTTTATTGAAAAAATAACCAGATTTAGTGTTAAAAAAGGCAAAAAATGTGTAATAATAATAAAATTTCTGAAAATTTGGCCTGAGCGATTTTTACAAGGCAAAATTTGGAACCAAAAGGGGCACCCACTGTTAGTGGGGGCAATTTTTGGGGGAAGAAACGATTTATTGTGGGGAAGGGTGTTTATGGGCCCCCCAGTAGAATAAGCCCAGCTAGAGAGGAGTCCGTTGTTTATATATTACCTTTCAAATGTTTTTGCGCAGTTAAGGGGGGGGTATACCCAGGGGTTTGCACAACTTCTTCGGAGAGCGCTAGTTTTTTGCATGCAAGTAGGTAACATATCATAGTTAAAAAGTTAATATAAGGCATTGATATATCCCATGACATCCGAGCTGCATGGGGTCCCAAACTGAAAAGTTCCGTTCATTTTTTCAAACTTTTGATTGATCTTTCGGAAGCTCCGCATTTTTTCGGGGAATGCTAAAGACTTCAAGTTTTGCACACATATTTCTATGGATACAGGTTATATACACAGTAAATGGCAGCCCACTGAAGCTTCTCGTTCGGGAGTACTGTAGCCGCAAACTTTGAGCATTGTAAAATTTCACTAGGCGACCTGTCGCCGTTACAAGTCCAATCCTCAAAAGTGCTGGAAATAATCTGAATTTTTAGAGAATATAGCCAGGATAAAGGTTAAATACATATGTGCCAAGTTTGGCGGGTTGAGGTTTTGCAATGGTTTTTAATGACTGTTTAATTATGTGGAAAAATACTCAAAATTGGCATGGAGAGAAACTTTGATGGAATTTGTCTCATGGTAGAAGCAATTTCGTGACTTGGTGCAATTAGAAAAGTTGTTTTGAATTGCGAGATCTACCGATTGAGTACTTTTTGTGTTAATTCGACGATTTTGAAAATGTGGCATTTTTGGCGGGAAGCCAAATAGCTTCGCCTCTGACAGCAAAAATTGAACAAAATGTTGTATAACTTTTTACTGACTCGGTCAAAACGCTTCAAATTTTGCACACATATTTATAGTATTAAGAGACATCTGTGTGCAAAATTTGAGCCCAATCGGATGCTTGCAGCGGATTAGGTCTCAATCGAAATACGTCAATTGCCATAATTTGAGGGTGGGATGCATGGTAAATGTCGCGCTGCACCTGCGTGTACTCAGCCAATTTTGAAGTTGCGCATACCCAACGATAGTCTTATGTATCCTTTATGTTCACATGAAAATTCAAGACATTTGCTCTTAGCAGTCCGGAGAAAAATCGAAAAAACTTCGACCACCCCCATGCAGGAAAAAGCCGTAGGTCAGCAACTTTGCGAGGCTGCTGTGAACGCTGTGAAAAACAAAAACCATCCAAACTTTTAATTATTTTGAAGGAACCCAGGTACTAATATGTGACAAATTTTGAGGACAATCGGAAAAATTTTTGTCATTAGTGTATTTGGTATACCCCCCCCTTAAGGGGGGGTCCATCATGCAAAATTTTTAGGCGACCGAATTCGCTCGTTTTCACACATAACTGGGTAATTTTGGGGGAAAAATGTGGAAAAAACCGGTGCAGGTTTGGCGTACTGGAGGTAAATGTGGCCGGGCCGGGGCCTGGAAATTGGGGGTCCAAATCGGATATTTTCTAAAATTTTCTGGAAAATTTAAATTTTGCAATAATTTTTGGTATACAACGAAAACGAAAATATATACGAAAACTATTGACAGAAGCTTTTAAGTACGTAATATAAAATGTACTGTACATCGAAAAAGGAGCATTTTAGCTAAAAAAACTTGGGTACACTTTAGGGCTCCTCCCCCAAATTTCGGATTTTGGTGGGGTCCGGACCTTCTAAGTTCTACTCCCCCCAACCCAAACAGGGGGTACACCTATGACAAAAAGGGTCGGCAATTCTGGGGGAAAGAGTAGACCCATAGGAGTAAATGGGGGGATGTTGGGGAGAGGAGCCATGGGACTTTGGGTCTGGGGGGGGGTAAATCTTGGAAGGTTGGTGATCGACCCAAGAAATTTGATGATGCGAGGGGTACCCCCCAACCACCCACCCCAGGATTCGGACCCCAGAAATCTCAAAAAATGGCCAAAAAATGCAAAATTTTCGGTAATTTAGCCTTTTTTCTTCAAAATAAGGCCTGTTTTCAACGGTTTAGGCGTTTTTGCAGTTTCATAGGGATTTAGGTGAATAGTTTAGGAACATTTTTCAAAAAATTTTGGAAAAGTTTGGGTCCAATCGCTGGGGGGGGGTTCGGTAACCGAATGTCGGGGAGGGTATTTTAAAAATTCTGGGATGGGGTAAAATTGGTCAAAAATTTGGGGGGGGGGAGCAGTGCCCCCCAAAGGAAACTCTGGTTTTCTGCATAGGTGTACCTTGAGAAAACGTTGGGGGAGGGGGTAGCCGAAATTATGGTGGGTGGGGTCAGCCGTTTTGAGGTGGACTGGGGTCCGGAAAAATCTAATTTGGGGGGTAAAAAATTTTTTTGGTCAAAAATTTAGAAAAAATGCGCGAATTTGCTAAAAGAGCGTTATTTCCATAGGTGTACCTTGAGAAATCGTTGGGGGAGGGGGTAGCCGAAATTAGGATGGATGGGGTCCGGAAAAATCGAATTTGGGGGGGGGGGGGGTAAAAATTTTTTGGTCAAAAATTTAGAAATAATTCGCAGATTTGCTAAAAACGCGTTATTTCCAACTAAAAATCAAAAATATTTCTTCATTTTTGCTCATTTATGCGGAAAAAACTTGGATTTTTTGCAAAAATTTCGAATTTTTCCAAAAAATTTCGAATTTTCACTAATTTTGAGGCAAAATTTTCAAAATTTTGAGGGTGGGGTCTGGCAAATTTGGGTGGGTGGGGTCTGGGATTTGGCCATTTGGGGGTGGGGTCTGCCTCCAAAATTTCGAAGGTGGGGTCGGCACTTTTCCATTTGGGGGGAGGGGTACACCCCCCACCCGCCCCCCCCCCAGGTACACCTATGGTTATTTCCAACTAAAAATCAACAATATTTCTTCATTTTTGCTCATTCCTTGGAAAAAACTTGGATTTATTGCAAAAATTTCGAAATTTTAAAAAAATTTCGAATTTGTACTAGTTTTGAGGCAAAATTTTCAAAATTTTGAGGGTGGGGTCTGGCAAATTTGGGTGGGTGGTGGTCTGAGATTTGTCCATTTTGGGGTGGGGTCTGCCTCCAAAATTTCGAGGGTGGGGTTGGCAATTTTCCATTTGGGGGGGAGGGGTTCCCCCCCATAGGTGTGGCTGGGCAAAAAATCTGGGGGGGGGGTTCCGACGGAGGGTGGGGGGGACCCCCTAAATTTTCGATTTTATGCCATTTTTGGCCACTTTTTGGCCAAAAATCTTGGGGGGATCTGAAAAAATCTGAAATCAAATCTGAAGCAAAAATCTGGGGGGGGGGGTCGCCAAAATTTATCATTTTGGTGGGGGGGTCCCCCCACCTCCCCTCCTAACACACCTATGCCCCCCCCCCCCCGTAAACCAATGGTTTTCTGGCATTAGCAATAGCTGAAAAGTGAAAAATGCTATTTTTGGCATAAAAATTGAAAAATTTCTTAGGAGGGGTTTGGGGAGGTCGTGGGGGGAGGGTTGGAGGAGATCTAAAAAGGGAGCCCGCCCCCAAAATTCCGGAGGAGGGGGCCCCTCCCATCCAAATCCCCGTTACACCTATGCCCCAATCTTCCCCCCCCCCCTCCGTTGACGATGCATAGCTAGGGACAAGCTTTAATTCCTGAATTCAGCAGTGCGTATCCAACTCTTCGTACGCTAAAACCTGCTGAAGTACGCTAAAAATAACTTATCGTACGCAAAAGTACGCACCAGCGTCCATAGCGTACGTCAAATTTTGATCTGCGTACTCTTAAGTGCACTGCTTAGTTCAGACGCATAAAAGTTTTGGGGGAGGGTTGAAACAAGGGTTGGGTTGGGGTTAGGAAACAACCCCCCCACCCATAGATGTGTTAGGGGGGACCCCCCCCACCAAATTGACAAATTTTCGCGACCCCCCCCCCAGATTTTTCAGACTTTAGCTAGGCCCCCCCCAATTTTTGGCCAAAAAGTGGCCAAAAATGGCAAAAAAATCGAAAATTTAGGGTTTTTTTGGGAAATTTGGCGGACCCCCCCCCCACCCTCCGTCGGAACCCCCCCCTCCAGATTTTTTGCCCAGCCACACCTATGCCCCCACCGTACACCCAGGGTATTTTTTGACCTCCCCCCCCCCCCGAAAATGCCTCTCCCCCCGAAATCGCCCCCTCCCGGGATTTTTGCTCCCCCCCCCCCGGGATTTTTTGGGTGCCCAAATTTTTGCCAGAAATAGTCAATTTTTCAAAAATTTTCGGCTTCGCCGAAGGGTTTTTTTCGTAAAAATAGCTATTTTTAGCTTAAATCCTGGCATTTTGAGAACTTTTAGCGTTTCACCATGCAAAATACGCCAAAAATACCATTTTTTGGCTCATTTATCAAAAAATCCCCCCGAAGATTTCTCCCCCCCCCGGGGCCCGGGCCCCCCCCCCCGAAAAAATCCCTAAAAAATACCCTGGTACACCTATGGGCCTCCCACTAAATTTTCGGGAGCGGGCCTCTTTTTAGTCCTCCCCCAGCCCCCATCCCACCCCCCCACCTTCCCCAAACCTCCCCAACAAATTTTTTCTATTTTTATGTTAAAAGTCGCATTGTCAGTCGTTTGTAATACCAAAAAACATCCATTTGGGGGGAGGGGTCCCCCCCACCCATAGGTGTACCACCTGTTTGGGTTGGGGGGGGAGTGGAAGGTCCAAATTTGGCTCGGGGGACCCCACCCAAATCCGAAATTTGGGGGAGGGGGACCCCCCCTAAACTGTACCCAAGTTTTTTTAGCTAAAAATGCTCCTTTTTCGATGTACAGCACATTAAACATACTCAAAAGCTTCTGTCAATAGTTTTCGTATGCGAAAATAGGGCTTGAAAATTGACAAATTTGTGCTAAAATATGCCTAAATTAGCCCAGATTGTGGTTTATAATTGCGTATATTACCTTTTAATTGCTATAAATAACCATCTTTAACTCTTTATATGTGATTTATAGGCATTTTTTCGAATTTTTTTCAAAAATTTTCAGAAATTGCAAAAAAATTTTTCAAAAAAATTGCATGTTTTACCTGGTTTGGACCCAATTTTAGGGGGGAGGGGGGTTTGAGCTCGGCTGGGGGCGCAGTAGTTGAGGTCGGGTAGGGGGGGGGGGGTCCTGGCCTCTCCGTGGGGGGGGGTCTCACAGGGGGTAAACTGTTAGCCTGGTACACCTATGCCCCCACCCCCCCCCCCCAACACACCGATGTCCACAGGTGCCGTTTCAGCACTAATTTCTGAACAATTTTGGCTTGCCCCCTCCGAAATTTTTTTCTGGCTACGCTAGTGGGTATATACACCTATGCCCGAACCACCCCCCCCCAGAATTTGGATCGCAGAAATTTCAAAAAATGGTCAAAAAATACAAAATTTTCTGAATTGTAACCTTTTTTCTTTCAAAATAAGGCTTGTTTTTAGCGTTTTAGGCGTTTTTACGCCGTTTTACAGCGATTTTAAGCCAAAATGTGAGAAAAATTTTTCAAAACTTTTTGCGTGCAAAAATCGCTGAGGAGGTTCGGGGGGGGAAGGAAGAACCGAAGGTTGGGGGAAGGGTAATTCAAAAAAAATCTATTTTTTCACGATGGACCCCCAATTCAAATGTCACCCTTGTTGTTTTAATAGGTGTGCCACCTGTTTGGGTTGGGGTGAAGGACCCCCTCAACTGTTTTCAGCGTTTTTTTAGCTAAAAGGGTACATGTATTTATGTATGTATCGATGTTCAGTCCATACTCAATGCTTCTGTCACTAGTATTGGTGTGCGAAAATAGAGCTTGAAAATTGGCAAATTTATGCTAAAATGTGCCAAAATTAGCCCAAATAAGTAGTTTATAATCGCTTTTATATTTTGACCCTATTTTATGGTGGTCTGAGCTCGGATTGGGGGGAGTAGTCGAGTTCGGGTATGGGGGAGGGGTCTGGCCTTCCCGTGGGGGTCTCCTAGGCATATATAGGTGTAATTTGGGGGGGGGGGGTAATTCCCCAGCCATTTTTTCAAATTCCCCCAAATTTTGGGCCCCCCAGATCGCGAGAAATACACGTTTATAACGGTTTTACGGACTTCTAAACTCAATATTGACCTTATTCTGGACTCAGAAACATGTTGGCAATCAAGTTTTCAAGTTTAAATACACGTGTTAAATGTTAAAATTATTTAATGATTTCATGTTTTTCGACATTTGCAAGCAATGGCTGAAAATGCGATTTTTGGCATAAAAATTGAAAAATTTTTGGGGGGGGGTCTAAAAAGGAGGCCCCCAAATTTCGGGGGAGGGGGCCCCCACCCCAAATTTCCGTTACACCTATGTATGCTCACAGGTGGGGAGGACAAAGTGTAGCCTGCTACACCTATGGTTGTTTTTCATGCTCCGTCGTTCAACTGACTATCTGAGCGTTATTCTTCTTGTAATGTGTACGTATTCAATTTTCAGATTATAATTTTTCCGTTTTTCTTGTTTCAGGAGCTTGTGCATGTTTAGCTAGCTCATAGTTTCTCATCGCAGACAATGATAGAAATAACATGTAACGATCGTCTGGGGAAGAAAGTACGGATTAAGTGCAAGTAAGTTTGAAAGTTTGATACCTTTTGATGAATGAACGACAACAACAGCAACAACAACCACATGCACTTTAAAAACAGATACGTATAGAAACGAAAAAATGCACTAAGCAACATAATATGAACTCTAAAAATCAAAGAGTTTACTTTGAATCAGGGTCAGATCAGGGGGGGGGCTGGGGGGCAGCCTTTCCTGCATGAACTTCTGAGTTCTGACATATGTGATAACTGATAACCTATTTAATATCGAACATTGTGTATATATAGTACTACACAGGCACAGGGTATATGTTTATTAGGGATTTTTTTCGGGGGGGGGGGCTTCCCGGGGGGGGGAAGATATTTTGCAAAAATGAGCTAAAAATTAGTAATGTTTTGGCGTATTTTACACGTAAAGGCAAAAAGTTCTCAAGAATGCCAGGATTTAAGCTAAAATAGCCATTTTTACGAAAAAATCTCCGGCGAAGCCGAAAAATTTTTGAAAATTAGCCTATTTTTGGCAAAACTTTGGGCACCCAAAAAATCCGGGGGAGGAAGCAAAAATCCCGGGAGGGGCGATTTCGGGGGGAGGCCAATTTCGGGGGGCCCCACGGTAAAAAATACCCTGCTACATACAGTTATTTTCTATATACGCCTCCGACATTGACCTCCCCCAAAAATACCTCCCCCTCGAAATCGCCCTCCGGGATTTTGTGGGTGCTTAAATTTTCGCCAAAAATTGGTCAATTCTTGTCTTGTTTTCAACATTATCCGGCTTCGCCGGAAGATTATACACCAAAGAAATCCCTAAAAATACCCTGACACATGCAACAAGAACAGACTTGCGATGACATTAATTCTTTTATTGGTTTTTAGTCCTGACGATCGAATTGGTGACCTAAAGAAGCTGATTGCTGCTCAAACTGGAACGAAAGCAGAAAAGATAGTTTTGAAAAAATGGTAAGGTGCAGGACTTTGCATATTTTTGGGTTGGGTCAGTAAATATTTGGCTGTCCATCTCCGGCAGGGTTGGGCACGACCGAGACTTCACCGAGACCGAGACTGGCCAAGTCTCGGATTTTGGGCGAGACCGAGACTGACAATTTTAAGCTTAAACTTAATTTCTTCCAGTTTTTGAGACTTAGGGACTGGCGTTAGGGACTTTAACACATAAACATACGGCGTCTGCAACTCGTCTGTTAATTTTCGTTACATTGATTTAATTTGATTGATTTAATTTTCGTTACATTTTTCGCTGAAATTTGATGTTTTCAAAAAATTTCCGGTCTCGGTCCGAGAACAAGTCTTGTGTGAGCGAGACAGAGACCAAAACTGGCCAAGTCTCGGTTGTTGAGCGAGACCGAGACCGAGACTCCCAACCCTGATCTCCGGACGACTGTATCACTGTCCCAGCTTTGTTTGGTTTTGGTTAATGTAGACATGGTCACACGGACTTTGGATTGCGTTGACTTGATGACTAAGCCAACATGAATAACGTATAATACCTAATAATGATGTGTAGCGCATTCTCGGATCTGTGCCCACAAAGAAAGAGGAGTTTGAAACTTTAAATCATCAGGTTGTTGGTTACAAGTTACGTGTCTTTATGATATATACGTATTTGAGTTGCAGTCGATGTTAAGTTGACAATACACGTCATTTAGTGAAGCTCTTATTGTGCGCACATTTTTCGGTTTAGCACTGATGTTGTGTTTGAAACGTTATTTTGTTTAGGTATACTGTATTCAAAGATCACATTACTCTTTCTGACTACGAAATTCATGATGGAATGAATCTGGAGTTGTATTATCAATAAGTTCACCTTCTGAACTTTTGCATTCTTCATATGGTTGCGGCTTGAGCCTTTTCAGCCCTATGGTTCATTTCTGTGCAGAGCCAATTCGATGGCATGCTGGCCTAATTAAACGAAAGCAGAACTTTGAACTTCCTCTATACTTTTTGCTATAGTTTTGTGTCTGTTTTATGTTGTTGTTGCTGATATTTTATGCAGTGTATAGTTTACCGACTCCAGCTGAATACAGCTAGATGTCCTATACAAAGTTTGTGGACATAATTTTGCGGGTTTTCTCTGGCATCCGAAGCTCTTGTCTTTTTGGATTTCATGACGAAAATTTGGTTGAAGCTTTGCTAAATTAAGGATAATTAAGGATTCATGTTTGTTTAAAAATTTTGTGTATATACGTACATTTCCAAACCAATAGTTTCACAGCCATAACAATTGTATATCAGCTATAGTATAATGTTGGAGGGGTTTCTTCTTTTTAAATACATATGTACGGCTTGACTTGCTGTGACGGTTTTCAGAAATTTGTTTTGCTTAATTTCTTGTTAAAATTTAGTAACGCCTTAATTTCAATCTTTAAGCTCATTTCATTGTATGCTACACAGTTTTGTAACACGAATAAAGGTTTATTCATTGGTTGGCTTAGTATTGTATGAGATATGTTTTGAGAATTCCTGATAGTCCTGCTTCTGAATGCTGGGCTAGACTGTTGATGTTCCAACAGTGTGTGGAATTGACGTGGTTTGTACGTGATTGATATCTTAGCGTTGAGTTATTTGTCATAAAGAAATAATGGAAAACGCCTACCTTCAGTCACTAAGGCCGTAGCCTTAGTCCGAACAGGAGAGAGCCAATGGGATACTTTCTTTAAGCTTATTTGTGGGAATCCGAAAGCAGTTAGAAGTCATTCCGGCTATCACAACAAACGAGAACACTAGACTCGAAACCGTCAAAAACCTGACCTCACTGTTTTGCCGTCTTCTTAGTTATTTGAATTGATAGATTTTATTCAAAAGCTGTCTTACTCTGCGTTACAGCTTGCGAACAACGCATTTACGGTTTCTGTTCATCGAAACACTTGGGGAAGGGGGTATACCTACTAAACTGTCGTCCGTATTGTTGTATGATATTTTTAAATCTGATTGGCTTCTCAGGACTGATGATGTTTAGCCAAATGCAAAGTAGCCCTGGGGTGAACTCCAGCCAATCTATAGAACGTTGTGGTTGCTGGTTCTCCCGATTCGCAGTCCGATGCTAGGAGTGACAACTCGAATGTTGCCTACATCTGTGGAGGGGGGAGCAGTTCTTCATCATGTATTACTCCGGATCACAGACTTTGTTACTTTTTCGCCACAGTGATACAGGTTTTCCCATCAATTAAGTATACTGCTGGTATTGGCTCAAGTCTGATGTTGATTTCAGACTACTGTTCCTTTGATAGTGTAATGGTTGTCGTTTAATCATTGCGATTAACTAAAAGAAATACATGGCCAAGGCAATATTTATTCATTTTTTCCTGTTAATGATACAGATTTTTTATGAGTGTCGAACCAGTCGTCGCTTGAACAAAGATTTTTTGTGAATCTGTCTTTCTGACAGTTCCCCAGAAAACTGAATTCTTTGCCAGAATTGCAAGAACAGCAACTGTCAGTTTCCCTCGCTGTCTCACAGATAGCTAATTGATGATAATTTTCTTGGGATACGTTACTGCCTGTTGCATTCTTTACTGCAGTGTCGTTTAAACGGGCTGTTGCAAGTTGTGTGTCGAATCCCAACAATTCGTCTATAATCGTGTACTAACTAGCCTGTCTGTCTCTACTTTCATCAACATAAAGCTAGTAGTGTACTTCTACATGGCTCTAGGACTGTACCTACCCCCAACACCAATACTAATACCATTATTCAGTGGTTGCGCTTGAGAGTGGTTTGTGTGGCAGATTCCTTGTAACTGAGTTCATCAAGGATTCTGGGCCGCGTTGCAAAAGATTCTCCTAAGCCTAGGAGCGCTCCTAAGTTCAGCTTAGGTGCTCACGTAGGAGAACCGCGTTGCAAAAGATTCTCCTAAGCTAGGAGTGCTATCCACCACTCCTGACTTTTCTCCTAAGTTGGCTGAGTTTAGGAGCAGCGCCAGCTAAACTTTGGAGAAATCTTTTGAAACGAGTTTAGGAGGTGTCCTAGCTTGCTCCTAGACAACTCCCAGACACCCTCCTAAGTACCCTCCTAGGAGGGCACTTAGGACTTAGGAGAATCTTTTGCAACGCGGCCCTTCCAGTAATTATAGGGGGGGCGCGAGAGCGACCCCCTATAATATGGGTGTAAAAGGCTCTGCGCGGCCCTATGAGACTCGTTCGAGCACCGTGCCAGCTCAATACTGAACGAAACTCGGCAAGTTTGGTATCGTTGGAATCTACACGACGAGTACAACAAGTTGCAAAAAAGTTTTGGTCAAAATTTTCAAGTTTGAAAATTTTCACTTCCGGACAAGTTAGGTCCGTTTGTTTTTTTTCTGTGTTACTCACGCTTGGAAAAGGGCTATTTTGTGCAGAGGTGTTTGAAAGATGTGGACATTTTGAGCGGGAAAGGTTTACATTTTCTGAATGCCGATATAGTCCCATGTGCCCCGCGCTATATTTTTTGCTGCCCGGCCCGGCATGCCACCTGTGCGGCCGGCCAAAAGTGGCCTCTCGGCGTTTTTGGCCAAAAAACGGCCATATTGTGTCACGCCCACAGGGCTCAGGGAACAAGGTAGAGACACGCGGTTTGTTGCATGAACAAGTACGGAGGGGATACTAGTGCATAACGTTGGCCGATTTTTGATTTAGGTCCTCGACCGTTCAGGCGGCCGGCCCAAAGGAAGTCGGTCCAAATGGCCATTTTCGGAAAAATTTCTAAGTCCCAACTCCACAGAAAATAGTCAAAAATAGGGCTAATATGCTGTTTTGGGCCATATAGTGAGACGCATATAAGGGTTATCGGGTTCGCTGAACACGATGAGCATAGTCGCAGCTTTGTGCGGTGCTGCTATCGTGCTGTACTATTATGCAGCAACCATAGCACGCTGTCTGTAGACTTACTGTAAACGGTTAAACATATGAAACTTGGTGAAAATTATGTCTGTAGTAAGGGGGAACTGTAGCTATGTTAGTTGGTGCACTCTCTAGCTTCCACCGTGCTGTATGTGCTGCCCCAAACACAGCACCGTCGATAACAAGTTATTCTTTCTTCACTGATATTTGAAATTCGGCATGCAGATAGTTTAGGACATGACAAACTATTATAGATACGTTTCGTATACTTATTACGATGTTACTGTGGTTGCGCTGTAGTAGAATGCTGCTGAAGTATAGCACGGCCTATAACTAGCTACAGGTAAGTTGCAATCGTCCGAAATTTTGCACACAAGTGCGGCAGAGCATTGCAAATCATGCCGTATGAGTTTCCTTCACCGACAGTAAAGTTTGCATCTGGTTGCGCTGCAGTAGAGTGCTGCTGAAGTACAGCACGGCCTATAACTAACTACAGGTAAGTTGCAATTTTGCACACAAGTGCGGCAGAGCATTGCAAATCGTGCCGTATGAATTTCCTTCACCGACAGTAAAGTTTGCATCTGTTTGCGCTGCAGTAGAGTGCTGCTGAAGTACAGCACGGCCTATAACTAGCTACAGATGAGTTGCAATTGTCCGAAATCTTGCACACAAGTGCGGCAGAGCATTGCAAATAGTGTTTTATGAGTTTCCATCACTGACAGTAAAGTTTGCATTTAGTTGCGCTGCAGTAGAGTGCTACATGCTAAATACAGTAACTAAAACTATTGCAGCCATGGGTACTAATGATTGGCGGAATTTTTAAAGTTTCTTTCACACAGCTTTAACGTTTTTGCTTTTTACTGAGAACCTTAAAAATGAAGTAGGACAAGAATAAAAATCTGTATCATTAAC
The DNA here is from genome assembly GCA_030248195.1 of Trissonchulus latispiculum. Taxonomy (NCBI): domain Eukaryota; kingdom Metazoa; phylum Nematoda; class Enoplea; order Enoplida; family Ironidae; genus Trissonchulus; species Trissonchulus latispiculum. The sequence goes on from JASAND010004680.1 coordinate 17,048, forward strand.
GGAAAAAATGAATAAATATTGCCTTGGCCATGTATTTCTTTTAGTTAATCGCAATGATTAAACAACCATTACACTATCAAAGGAACAGTAGTCTGAAATCAACATCAGACTTGAGCCAATACCAACTTGGTATACTTAATTGATGCGAAAAGCTGTATCACTGTGGCGAAAAAGTAACAAAGTCTGTGATCCGGAGTAATACATGATGAAGAACTGCTCCCCCCTCCACAGATGTAGGCAACATTCGAGTTGTCACTCCTAGCATCGGACTGCGAATCGGGAGAACCAGCAACCACAACGTTCTATAGATTGGCTGGAGTTCACCCCAGGGCTACTTTGCATTTGGCTAAACATCATCAGTCTGAGAAGCCAATCAGATTTAAAAATATCTAGCAATACGGACGACAGTTTAGTAGGTATACCCCCTTCCCAAGTGTTTCGAGGAACAGAAACCGTAAATGCGTTGTTCGCAAGCTGTAACGCAGAGTAAGACAGCTTTTGAATAAAATCTATCAATTCAAATAACTAAGAAGACGGCAAAACAGTGAGGTCAGGTTTTTGACGGTTTCCGAGTCTAGTGTTCTCGTTTGTTGTGATAGCCGGAATGACTTCTAACTGCTTTCGGATTCCCACAAATAAGCTTAAGCTGGCTCTCTCCTGTTCGGACTAAGGCTACGGCCTTGGTGACTGAAGGTAGGCGTTTTCCATTATTTCTTTATGACAAATAACTCAACGCTAAGATATCAATCACGTACAAACCACGTCAATTCCACACACTGTTGGGGTAACGGTAGCGTTCGAAAATGAGACTATAAAATTGCAAAACTACAATACTAAGTAACCAATGAGCAAACGCATTCGTGTTACAAAACTTGTGTAGCATACGAATGAGCAAAATTGCGTAACAAGTTAAGCCAAAACAAATTTCTGAAAACTAGAAATATGTATTTAAAAACCTCAAACATTAGCTGATACAATTGTTATGTGAGCTATTGAAGAGTACGTATACACAAAATTTAAGTAACATGGCTAATTATCACTTAATTTAGCAAAGCTTCAACCAAATTTTTCCAAGATGCGTAATCCAAGAAGAAAAACCCCCCCCTGCTTTCTTTTTTTGGGGGGGGGGTATCAAATCTAACTGTATTCAGCGGAGTCGGTAAACCCACGCGCCAAAATATCAGCAACAACAACATAAAACAGACTAAAACAACTTAAAAGTATAGAGAAATTTAAAGTTGTGCTTTCAGATTTGAGGTAGGCCAGCATGCTTATAGAACCTGCAGAAATGAACCAAAAATTAGGGCTGAAAAACCAGCCGCGACACCATATGAAAAAATGCAAAAAGTTCAGAAGGTGAGCCATTGATAATACAACTCGGATTCCATCATGAATTTCGTAGTCAGAAAAAATGATAACGTTTCAAAAACACAACATCAGTGTTCTTAGAGCTCAAATATTGCTGCAATAAAGAGCTTCATAAATGACATGTGACCAACATCGACTGCAACTTTTCAGCATATCATAAGATTGCAGCAGCGAAACAACCTGATGATTTAAAGTTTCAAGCTCCTCTTCTTGTGGGCGCAGATCAGCCCCCCCCACTCGGTGTGCCACGTTGAATAACGGAAATCCAAAGTCCGTGTAACCGTATTGCCGGTAACCAAGGCACCAAACAAGCGGGATTGTGTTGTCGTCCGAGACGGTTGGGAACAAGACCATTCTTCAACAACCGAGAAAGTTGCCGGTTTGCCAAATGCCAAACTCGCAAGACTTGCCGAGACCGGATTTTTTTTTTGAAAAACATCAAATTTCAGCGGGAAAAATGTGACGAAAAATTAAATCAGTCAAATTAAATCAGTGAAGCGCAACTGAAAATTGCTGAACTTGGTTAAAACATGTGTTGGGGTCCCCAAATTCTCAAAAACTTGGAAGAAATTAAGTTTAAGCTTAAAATTGTCGGTCTCGATGTAAAATCTTTGGCCTACGTCTCGTGAAAGTGGGTGCCCTGCCGAGAAGATGGACGGCCAAGTGACAGCCACAAGCGGGAATCTTCATTTTTCAAAACTTGTCTTTTCTGCTGGAACCGGTTTGAAGCAGCTACGTCAACTTTCTTTAGGTCTCGATCGTCAGGAGCCAAAAACCAAAAATTGGCTATTAAATCGCAAGTCTGATGCTGACACTCATGTGTCGAAACATTTTTTAGGGATGCTGGAAGTCTTCCGCTTGGCTTGTGACCAATGTTGAAAACGAAAACAGAATTGACAATTTTGAAAAATTTGCTTTGCCACAAAATCCCGGAGGCGATTTCGAGGGGGAGGTGGGGGTCAATGTCGGGCGCACCAAGAAAACTAACTGTATGCAGGGCTTACCGTGGGGCTTCAAGTTTTGCTCCTCCCCAGCACGGATTTGCAAACCAGGCTAATTTTCAAAAATTTGCCGACTTCGCCGGAAGATTTTCGGCAAAAAACTTAGCAATCACAGAACTTTTGCCTTTACGAGATACGCAAAACATTACTTTGAATTTTTTAGCTCATTTTTGCAAAATGTCCCCCAGGCCCCCGAAAAAATCCCTAATAAACATATACCCTGCCTGTGTAGTACTATATATACACAATGTTCGATAATAGGTTATCAGTTATCACATATGCCAGAAGTTCACGGGAAAATTGCCCCAACCTCCTGGATCTGACCCTGATTCAAAGTAAACTCTTTGATTTTTAGAGTTCTTATTATGTTGCTTAGTGCATTTCGTTTCTATACGTATCTGTTTTTAAAGTGCATGTGGTTGTTGTTGCTGTTGTTGTCGTTCATTCATCAAAAGGTATCAAACTTTCAAACTTACTTGCACTTAATCCGTACTTTCTTCCCCAGACGATCGTTACATGTTATTTCTATCATTGTCTGCGATGAGAAACTATGAGCTAGCTGATACAAGCTCCTGAAACAAGAAAAACGGAAAAATTATAATCTGAAAATTGAATACGTACACATTACAAGAAGAATAACGCTCAGATAGTCAGTTGAACGACGGAGCATGAAAAACAACCATAGGTGTAGCGAAACACTTGTCCTCCCCACCTGTGAGCATACATAGGTGTAACGGAAAATTTATTTTAGCGGGGGCCTCCTTTTTAGACCCCCCCAAAATTTTTCAATTTTTATGCCCAAAAATCACATTTTCAACCATTGCTCTTGCAATGTCGAAAAACGTAGTATTAAATGAGCAACTTACATTTAACACGTGTATTTAAACGAAAACTTGATTTATATTTCTGAGTCCGAGATAAGGTCAACATTGAGTTTAGTAAACACTCATGCTCACTGACGGTAAACTGAAATTTGAAAAAGCAATTTTAAATTACACTATATATACCAAAATTTGCAGAAAATTTTGGAGCTCCACCCATCCGGAAAGACCACCATAAAATGGGGTGTCGAAAATACTAAAAGCGATTACCACTATTTGAGCTAATTTTGGCGCATTTTAGCAGTGTTGCCGAGTTTTCAAGCTTGACCCACTCACCTCTAATACTAGTGACAAGCATTGAGCTTGAACATCGAGACCCATACGCAAATACATGTACCTTTTTAGCAAAAGCGCTGAAAATGCAAGTTGAGGGTCCACCCAACCCAAACGAAATTTTTTCAATTGAAATTCCATCGTGAAAACTGAATTACCCCCAACCCTTCCCCCGAAACCTCCTCGGCATTTTTGCGCAAAGTTTTGAGCATTTTAAAAATCGCTATTAAAAGCAACGTAAAAACGCCTCACTTAAAAACAAGCCTTATTTTGAAAAGAAAAAAAGATTTTTTAATTGCAGGACATTTTTTGACCATTTTTGAAATTGCGTCAAATTGTGCATACATACCCACTAGCGTAACCAGTTTTCGGAGGGAAGCCAAAATTGTTGAAGTGGGTAAGCGACGCAACGAGACATCGGTGTTGGGGGGGGGGTGAGAGCATAGGTACGAGACGACCCCCCCGGAGAAGGTGATCCCCACCCGGCCTCAACTTCCCCCCCCCCCCCAGAAAAATGGCTCAAACCCCCTCCCCCCTAAAATTGGGTCCAAACCAGGTAAAAAATGCAATATTTTTGAAAAATTTTTTTTTGCAATTTCTGAAAATTTTAAAAATTCGAAAAAATGCCTATAAATCACATATAAAGAGTTAAAAATGGTTATTTATAGCAATTAAAA